>OX104066.1:138735554-138834031 GCA_944474145.2 Dicrocoelium dendriticum | reverse complement strand
GCTTAAGCAAATAAACGTTGATATCAGTAACACGGGTTACTCGCTGAGCTGGGCAGTTTTGATTGCAGACATTTCGCCACCTGCAGTGCTACAACCAAGTCTTTCCTCTTGAATAAGCAAATCAGTAAACTCAATATGTGCTCCATCGGTCATCCTCCTAGCCCGCCTTCCGTCAGCCCATTTTTATCCGTACTATTTGCGGGTTTCTCCATAGGACACTAAAACAGTAAGGCGAAACATCACACAGCACGCAGGTTTGTAGTTAACATACCTTCCATTGAAACAGTGTATCGTTCTTGTAGATGACAACTGCTATAGCTAAAGCATCACATCACCGATATCCCTATTTCTCGAATAACTGCAGAGCAGCGTTGATATATTCGACACATGCGTGAACGAATTCCAATGTGTTGGCGCTGAAACTCGACCTCAATCCCTGTGTGGTTAGCATGCCGACTAATTGCTTGAGTGAAGAGTTATTATAGAGGTTTACTCGTGAGGAGGTTATTTTGCAAACGTGTGATGCGGGTCAGTGTGGAAGCGACACCACTCACTTCAGCGACCCCCCGTCCATGGCCAGAGGTATACTACAGATAAATTACCAAAGCTTGTCATGTGCCGCCTAGCGGCAGGTTACGGATTCAAAAGATACGTAATTGCATTTGAGGGACCAGCCGTGTGGCTGGATTGCATTCTCTGTTGAGTCCTTGGTTTACGTTGAAGCAGGTCTCGATCATTCCGATCAACAATACCATATCTCAAAGGGATTGCGGTGTTCCACAACTTAACACCCAAAACGAAAATTCAAGCAATAAACTGCTAACTTACTAAACAAAATTTGCTGCCTGAATCATGCGCACATAGTTTGATGCAAGTGCAAGTCTACTGCCCTTTGTTTTACCAGCAAAACGGGGGTCGCTTGATGCGTCTTGCTTTCCTGATGACGGTATAATTCATATTTGTTACATGATATGAAGTAAGGCGACCAGCACAGTGTTGACACGATCCTAGATCCTAATTAATATAGAGGTGGAAATAAGCCTTTTGGTGTTTGCCTGGAAACCCTCCAGACTTTGACAAGCATACAGAATTGCTTAAGCAGTTACCTGCCTGTTTCAACGTAGCACTACCATGAAAACATGTCTATCGACTTTCGTTCCACTGGTTAATGATTCCGATTTCCATTTTCACATAAACCTAACAGTGTGACTGCTTTAACAAATGACCCCACTGAGGCTTAACATCACAATCAAGGTCTAGTTATCCACAGGTATGTAGTCTGAACTTTAACATCGAAAATTATGTGATCTTCTTCGCGCGGAGACTATATGTGACTTACGTATAGGTAATTGGATGGGAGCTTCTACAGACATAGCAAGGCGTCTGATAAGTCATAATCTAGACACCAATCTCGCTGTGCCATCCACCCCAATCATCACGACCCTGCACTCGAGAGGTAGAACTGATATCAGTGGTCCTACATAGCCCTTCCTTCAGCTTCATACGAGTTCAATCAGCTTAGCAACACAGCACAGAAATCACAGACAGCCGTTATCGTGAGGATGGGAGATATAAGCCGTACAAAGCTTACACCACACCCAAATTATGACCCACCAATAATTAGCGAAGATGATAACGGACCACATATATCATTGGAATACGCTACACGGCATTCAAATTACATGATGAGATAGGCGTTTTAATAGTTGATGTGCGCAAAATGAAAAGAGAGGAGTTAGGTTGGTAGCTGGCTAAGTGCTGTGAAACTTGTTCACCGAATAATTTGTTCCCTGGGACATCGCAGCAACAAGATTGTCAGGGTGTCGCTTATACACAACGGACATCTCTCCCTGCGGCACTTACTTGTGTTTGTGTAAGGATCAATGTGGGATGTACATTGCGTATCCGTGTCAGCTGATCGGTTGAACCTGCCACAAACAGGTCGGTGGTGATTAGGAAAGTAAAAAGGTGACTAGTATTTAAGTACAAATTGATCTTAGCGAAAGATCGCGAGGTGCTGTTCATTCATAAGTTCTTCTCTCCACTCCTCAAAACATTCAGTTACATTCGACGCACCTAACTTTTGTGCACGGAACCGGTGATCATCAAGTCACCGCCTAGAAATGTACTACATTCTTGTGGCACTCTGCTTCACTGATTGCTCCAAACGCAGAGTCAAGCAACGTGAGTGCGCTATTGCTGTGGTAATCAGGCCGTTGATTTACTAGATACTTGTGCATATATTGCAGTATGTTAGTCAGAAACTGTTTAAACGGTGACTGCGAATGCCGACTAGGTTTACGCTAGTAAAATGTGCCCGTGCTACATCATACAGTGACATGTTTGTTGCTGCATTATGAAGTCCAAGCCCGCGGGGAAGAGATGGTGAGCCGTCGCACCCCTAGATGGGTAAAATCGCATGACAGTACTCGAGAACGATAGAGCATGCAGTAGTATTCTACTGAATCTACTGTTCTGCCGTGGTCTTCCTTGGCTTCCTTGAATATAGCCCTCAGATTTAGTGAAGACATATATCATAGTGTAGACAATTCCCAGTCGAAACATGCTAACCTCACTTTATCGAATCATGTTAAGCTTGGTAGAAGGCCTGCATCCATAATATTCATTGATGTTAGCCACTTAATCTACAGATTGATGTCAGAAACGCACATCAACCTTGACGACCAGACAAATGTACAAAACTAGATATACACGCACGCGATTTCTCCATGATTCGTTAGTTTTTTGACTGTTTAAAATTTTACTCAACTACTGTCTGCTTGGTAAATTGCTTTATTGGTATCGGCCATGACAACACTTAAATCTATTTATACCATTTTTTCATTTGTATTCTCTAGTTGGGAGGGATGAACTACGGCTGAGTATTCACCAGATGTGTCACGGAAACCTTGGCTTGACTTAACTTGGCCTGACACCCAGTCATGCCAAATTGATAGAAGCATGTACTAGGTCAGATGAACGCAAAGCCGCATCTCTGCACCGCTCGTTTTATGATGGTATCACTCAGCCACACCAGGTTGAAAACCCTGCGCACCCTAGCATCAGCAATATACTGGAGTTGCTCATCGATGTCGTGGTCTTAGAGACTAATCTGATGTTTACGATCCAAGGTCAGCGACTGAAAAATATTCTGTTTTTGACGACAGAAATAGTTCGCCCTGACTAAAGCGTAACACTGACGTGGAAACAGCCTTTCCCTATATTATTTCTAAACTGCTAGCCTCGGAGAAAAGCAACATCAGCCTCGAAATTTTCACAGGAGTCAAAATCATTGGAAGTTGGCGATAAGGAATCACTACCCATCATTAGCGACCTGTTCACTGGAGGCACTGGAATGCGTAAGGTGCAACCATGTGCAACTGGTCGAATAGTTAATGGAAGATCGGGGTGATGAGTGTCCTCAGATTTAGTGAAGACATATATCATAGTTCAGACAGTTCCCAGCCGAAACATGCTAACCTCACTTTATCGAATCATGTTAAGGTTGGTAGAAAGCCTGCATGCTTAATATTCATGGATGTTGTCACTTAATTTACAGATTGATGTCAAAAACTTATTCCAGCGTGAATTACAAGTTTAGAATGGAGAATTCTTTTACTCTTTATTAATGAGTATCTTGAACATTATCAGAATGCGCCCGAGAAACTGTCGATTTTGACCAATTGGAGGCTGACAGCTAAATTTATAACTCAACAGTTTTCCGATTTACTTACTTTGTGTTTCTTAGTATTTCTGTTTACAATTGTAAACTTACAACATTTCTCATCTCTAATACCTTTGTCTTACTGTGTCACAATTTGTGTTACCTGCTCGCACTGGTTACTGTCTGAACGCTCTGCGGTTTTACTGCTGGCTTGTTACGTGTGATTCGTTTCGGTTATTCTTAAGTCTATTTTATTAGACTGCTAAAACTGTGATTTTAGAACCACGGTTAAACATTACAACTCACTCTGCCCACCGCCCTTGGTTCTATTGCCCTGACCGTATGTTTGTATAGTGACTTGGCCAGCTTTCTGACTTCCAATTACTAATAGAAATTGAATACTTGCGGCTCGTTGATAAATAAATGAATTTAATGAAATCTCTGCCACTGAACTCTCACAGGATGCAGATGGATAAAAACCGGCGTCATCCGCCGTGCGGCTTTCTGCCGTTTTACGTAGAATTAGAGAATTGAAGCAACACCTAGAGTCAATGCTTTTGAAGGAAGAGAAAGTATTGTTAACTGGCCCTGTTACACAGAGTAATCAAACAGAATATGTTCCGTGTAAACCTGACTACCCCAATTCTTCCGGTGCATACGTCAAAAAAAGTGTTTTACAACCTCCTCGACAGTGAAGCGGTTAAACCAAGTGGATGATGAGGCGACTTTCAAATCTTTTTCCACTGTTCGAAACCCGCCCGGAAATTATGATAGCATTTGAGGTTGTCGACATGGTAAGCCTGGCGGGGCAGCTTCTAATGCTGGTACGTCGACGAATTTGTTCGGACTACCTAAAAGAGAGATACTGCGTTTTGACGGTGAGCCACTGCTTTACTGGATGTTTATCCATATCTTCTAAGCAAATGTGATGAAGGCAACCACAAGTCCCGAGGTACGCCTGTGTTATATTATAAACTACTGCGAAAGGCAAGCAAGTGAAGCAATCCAGATTTGTGTGATATTAGAACAAGAGGAGGGAATCTAAAGTGCATTAGGGATGTGAAGTCCAGGTTCCGACTCCCACATTTGATAGACAGAGCACACTTCGACCATTTGGTTAAAGGACCTTATGTAAGAGCCAACGCTTCGGGTGTGATGCACAGACTAGCTGGACGGATGAAGGCTTGCCTCAATACGCTACAACAGTTGAATTGCCAAGATGGTATGAACGCGATAGTGACAATAGAAGCAGTGGTTTGAAAACTTCCATACGGCCAACAGACTGACTGGTCCAAGAAGGCAGTCTGGATCCTTCAAACATGTAGAGAGCCCAAAGTCAAGGACTAGTATCATTTGGTTTCTGAGTGTGCTGAGATCGCCACCACCCAAGCAATATGCGTAGACGAGCTAGTGCATTGGCGTCAGGGTCCTTGGAGCTCGAATCACCTTGAGACTCGGGGAAACCGCATAAATGCCTTCTCTTAATAAAGAAGGGACGCAGTCGGCCCATAGATATCTGACTATGTGCGTAGGGTGTACACAGACTAATTAACTCACTCAGTACCTTCGGTTTGTCTAGGTGAACAATGTTGTACCTCTGTCTTGCGTATCACGGAAAGCCCTGTGTGAAGTATGTCTGAAACCGAAGTATCTGTCGAAGAACCTAAATCCCGGTTTGCTTAGGAACAAGATGGTTGCCAGTTGAAGCACCATCCTCTACTGCACAATGCCCAAGTAGTAGGAACACCACGTGCCGTTTTGAATGAGGTGACAGCTTCTGTAAATCAAGTAGCCTTGGGAGTCATAAGCACGAAACTCCGTGGCAAATACATGGTTATAGTGACGAAAGCCGTACTGGATCCTGGCTCGGATACCTCACTGATCAAAGCGCAACACTTGCACAAGCTTCAGCTACCAACAGAACCCTCGGTTGTTAGAATTTCCGCCGTCAATAGGGACTCGAGCGTTTGCTCACAGGCGGCGAAATTAGAGCCAATGCCCTTGGATGGAGGCAAACCAATGTTGGTGAACCACGCCTGGCCTGTTCAGAGGATGTCTAGACTCAGACGCGTAATAACAGAGTCGAAATGGCTACAGTGCTGGAAACACCTCAAAGCTATTCGATTCGTGGATAATCCAAATCAAGGCATTGGTATTTTACTATTAATGAACCTCACGCATGCTCATTTGGTACTGGAAGACTTACGGAACCGTTTGCAGTGCCGACACCGTTAGACTGCATCCTGCTGGGACAGGTTAGGGGATCCGACACACAGACTGTTTACGCGAACATTATTTCTGTGGACGATCTTAACTTCCTTTTCACATACGAATGTGCGAACCGGAATTCAACGGACCTTGTAGATTGCGACTTGAAATATTTGTTGACGACGAAAATGTGTTGACGCAAATGGAAGCGTCCATCATCAAGTGGTGATCTTACTACCAACTCGGCTTACCATGAAAACGGGAATGCCCAAGGTTTCCAAATAACTACCTTGTCGCCTACCGAGGAGTGATGTTACTGAAAAGAAAGCTAATGACAAATGCTTGAGTTACATCAGGTGTATAAGGCAGCCGTCGATAAATATATACCGAAAGGCTTTGCAGCATTAGTTGATTCAAAAGCATTTACCCACAATTACGGAGCTTGTTATATGCCTCACCAGGCCTTTACGCATCTAAACAAACCAGCTAAAGTAAGTAATTTTCGCTTGTGCAAGTAATTACCAAAATATCACCTTGAACCGAGAGTTGTTAACAAAGACCCGATTTAATTCACAGTCTGGTTTACGTGTTATTGAGGTTTAGAGTAGGCACTATTGCCGTTGTCGCAGATATCGAAGCAACGTTTCATCAAGTGAAGGTAGCGCTCATTGACAAAGTATACCTACGATTTTTATGAAGCCTGACGGACAACTGCATGCGTCTCCAAAGGTGTTTCGCATAACCGTCCACCCTTTCGGAACAACACCGTCACCGTGCTACGCCTCATTCTCTGTCAGGTGGAATATTGAAGATTGTAATGACGAGTACCCCGAGTCAGTTTGGTCAAAGCTAAGACAACGCTTTTATGTGCATGATTGCTTGTTCAGCTTCAGAAGTCGAGAAGATGCTCGTTATTTTATTTGTGGTTTTCATTAAATTGTATCTATAGTGTCTGACAGAGAGTTAGAACCGCTGCGAATAGGACCTTAGCACGATTGCTCACGGTCAGGTTACAAAAGGCGAAAATCAGCAAACCTGTGCTATGACACGAACGGAGTAATCGAACGCTGATCGTAAATAGAGATCCAACAACCGATGCGAAGCACACGCACAACACTCGAAGGCGGCACAACGTCACCGAAACCAGAAGACGAACGAAATTTGAAGAAGAGTATATATCTTATTGTGAGTTAAGACAAATGTACAAAAAGTGACGGAATATAGAATAGAAAGTTACAAGGAAAAATGTGACGAATTTATAAACACTACATATCTAAAGAAGGATTTTGCCTGAACAAGTGAAGCCTAACGATCACCTAACGATACAAGCGTGGCCATCTGAAGCACCTATAACTAATCCCATTAAGTTTACAATCCGTTGACGTGCATCCCATATTGGGACTAAAGTGGAACTTGGCAGATTCTTTTATAACGTTCTGTTTGACTAATTTCGAAAGGGATTGTACCAGAAGATCAATTTTCTCTTCCACTGCGTCAAGTTATAACCCGTTGGGATTGATTTCTCCCGTGTTACGTCGAGTAAAACAGCAAATACAAAGCTATGTTCGGGAAGGAATGGAGTGGGCACCTGTCGATGAGAACGCAGGAGACGAGTAGTATCGCTTCTTACATGACGCACATTCATTAGAATAGTTAAAAATTCCGCGATGCATCAAGCCGGAAAAGCTTTTTGATGGTGACATACATTTCCGCTGTTTCTCAGATGCATCAGCGAATGGTTATCGAGCCGTGGTGTAGGCCAGAATCGTCGACCAAGGTAATCGAATAAAAATCTGCATTCCTATGGGAAAGTACCGTGTAGCACCAACAAAGGCAGTTACGGTACCACGGCTAGAGCTAATACCCGCTGTTCTTGCCGTTCGACTAGCTTTTCAAGTATCAGAGGAGCTAAAGACAGAAAGACCACCACTATTTTGGACCGACTCAATGGTGGTGTGGCTGATTATAAGTTGTACCCCAGAATGTTTCATTACATTAGTAGCTGGACGGCTTACCAAAATACACTAGTTTTCTGACCCGACACAGTGGAGGTATGCCGAGCCGGCAATATACCACTATTAAAGAAATGGCTTGGAGGTCTCAATTTCGTGCGGTTCGATTCGTCTCGCTGGCCTAAAATGTCTAACACTCTGAAGGAACAACCGAAGGAGTGGTTAGAGGAGGAAGGCGTCTGGATGCATTGTGCAAAATCGACGAAGACGTGGTTGGAAATGTTCTCAAACTGCGGTAACTGGACCACACTTAAATCTCATCATTAATCTTAAGTACAAAATGTCCTTGATGCAGATAACCGGTAGATTTCCGAATGGCGTAAGCGAAAGAGGGTTGATGTTAAGCGAACTTATAGAAGCGGAAGCTGGAATATTGTGAAATTTTCAACAATCAACGTTTGCAAGTGAGATTCGAGTACTTCAAGGTAATCAACTAAAGTAATCGATAAGACATCTGAGATGCTCAAAGTGCCCCGCTTAAAAGTGCTGTCCAGTCTTACGCAACGACATTTTAAGAGTAGGCGGAAGACTACACTGGATTCCCGTGCCACACAACACCAAGCATCCGATACTGTTCATACCCCGGCACTTTGTAACTAGTTTAATTATTATGGACTGGCACCGGAAAAATGGGCATCTTGGTCCTGTTCACGTACATACTGAGCTATGTTGTTGCTGGATATTACGTGCACTTCACCAGTTCGCAAAACTCTGGAATGGTGTGCACGTTATAAGGTTAGGTACACTCGGCCATGTGAGCAGCAAATGGCACCATTGATCGAAGACCGTTGCTTGGCAGTTCAGATGGCCTTCGCTATCAGCGCGACCACGTTATGTAATATAGCACCGCTCGCTATCCACTGACTTGCACGTTACTGCTATGAATAGCAGAGAGTATCACCCTCACCAAACGACAAACGTACAATTCAAATCCTACCTAATACACTCTTGCAATAGTGGAATTCGGTTTGTTTCAGGGTATCGATACTGCTTTATGCAGAAAGGAGACATTACTCTTGTGGAGTGCTCTACGCTGTCAATGCGTCCTCCGATATAAAGTAAGTGGCTCTTCACTATCATGCTAACATGCATTCAAGAGAATCAGAGAGGAGTGAATCTTGTCTGAACGACCACACGTGAGGAATTTCAGATTCGGAGTCACTAAATAGACCTCTAGTACACATGTATCAGACTCACACTTCACGATTCCCAAAAACAAAGCATTCCACCCACGTTCACCATGCCTAATGCTATAGAGGACAAGCCGGCCCCAAACTAAAATTGGTCATTCTCTATCGCTGTGTTAATTAGACTGGTGAGAACATCTGTTGTTGCTAGTTAACAGGGGGTTCGGTCGAGGCAGAGGGTGAGCTTAACTTGGGTGATCAATCGCAATAAACTTGCAGCGCCTGTGCGTGAATGTGCTCATTCAATGTTCTGCTTGTTGTGCATCAAGGTGAACAACATAAGTTGCAGTCATCCAGGTTCTCCCTCAGTTACGATTTAGGATGGTTTGGCGGAGCACCCCAGGGACTTATAATCAGTTCTTCCACTGCCCTGCGGCATTTTTAGAGCCAAAGTTAAGGAGATGCAAAGAATCTTCTGTATTGCGATGGGAACACCACGCGTGGGAGGAGGTGCAACGTTTATGCATAAACATTAAATTTCTTGTGCCAGCTCTTGCAAGGTGAATCTGAGTCGGGCTTAGTTGCAGGGAACCCTCTGTACTCATACCCTCAGTTCAAGTGTCACTTGCCTGTGCGGGTGAAGCTCGCTTCGTCTTCAACTAGGAGACCATCGACGGCCCCAGTTCGTAAACTTCAAACGCATTTCTTCCAAAACGGTGTTGGCGTTCGCACAGTATTGCAATGGTGTAGCCGTTCGGGCAGATTCTATCCAATCGTGTGGGTCATCGGCCTATTGATTTATATCGAACGACATCCCACGAACGCTGCTATTTGATTCCACTCTTTTACCGGACGCGGTAGGAGTTGGTCTTGTACAGGGCATTGACGTATTGAGGTCATTGGATCTTTGCTTGCTGAATCGTTTGAGAAAAATATCATTTAAAGTATCGTTCCGTCACACAGCTACGCAAAGGAGGGGTAATCCTGTATTACCGAAACGTTTTACAGTGCGAAGCCGTGGAGGATTCAGACTCGCAGTTCCCCGACTCCTTTTGGTGCCGGTTTCAGTTAAAAGGCAAGGACGCTTGTCGTATTGTTCTGGTGTACCGCACCTCTAACTCAACACCCGAAACCGACTACCACCTGGCAGCGGCTTTAAGATGCAGTTCACAACAAAAGTACACTCACATTCTTATCATATGTGATTTAAATGTACATTGTTTACAAACTCCGGCCACGATCGGAGAACAATTCAAAGCCGAACTACCAGATCTAGTAACTACTGTTCCTCTTTACAAGTACGTCACTTTGCCCAATCGGTTCAGAACGGGTAATAGGCCATCTGTGCTGGATCTTGTGCTTACCAACGAGAAACATATGTTGATGTGTTGGTTTTAGAATGCCTGTTAGGTCGCAGTGATCATGCCGTAATCAGTTTTAGCTTCGTCTGCCATGCAGAATATCTGAATGAGAACGATGAGACTGTGCAAACCACCACAAGCTACGATCGATTATCCCAACTCGTCAGCGCTACAACCTAGTCACACCTACTCGAAGAACCCGCGGAGGTCGCCTGGCTCGAGTTCGTCAACAAATTTAGTCAATTGTTTGTAGAGGCTTCAGAGATAAGAGTTTGCTATTAGTGTTAATCTGTTCCCTACGTTAGGAGCAGAAGTCGAAAATGGATGACAGTCCGCAACGCAGCATGGCGAGTGTACAGAGAAGCTCCAGCACCAGAAACTTGGTACAACTACGTAGCCCAACTTAAACACTGCAAGCAACTGTTAAGAGAAGACAAAGCCGAATATCAACAGAACAACGCAAAAACCTTCAGTGCTAACCACAAACTGCTGTACAAGCACGTCAATAGCCTACGAAATGAGAGGCAAGGATTTCTCCCACTCAGTACGGCTGATGGCCCAAAAAGAACGGCTGTGCAAGCAGTAAAAGTGCTGAAGATACAATACGCCCCCACTTTTCAAAGGGTCTTGTCACAATGCGATCTACCAAGGTTTGTATTTTCCTTACCTGGACTAATCCACATCACGTTTATCGCGGAGGCTGTATTGCAAAAACCGACTTCTCTACGCAAACACAGCTCGCCGGGTGTCGACACCATTCGTCCAGAGGCACTGGAAGCAGCTAGTCAACTAGCCGAACATTTAGCTCAGTTTTTCCAGCGCTGCTTGGATCAGAACCTAGTTACCGCCATGTGGCAACTTGGAATAATAATCCCGATTTACAAAGGTGGAAGCAGAACTGATCACTAATACTACCGCCCAGTATCCCTCCTTCCTATACACTCCAAGGTCATGGAATCCATAGTTGCCGATGCACTGGTGTGCTATCTGGAAAACTGCAACATCATCACTCCTGATCAGCACGGTTTCTGTCGACAGCGGTCATGTACTAATTGCACGCAGTAGTTGGACTGAGGCAGCTGACGCTGGAGAAGGTGTTGATGTGATCTACCTGGCATTTTCGTAGGTTTTCGATCGGTTCGATCATCGGATACAACTACCCAAGCTGCAGCATTTCGGGATCAACGAGCCACTTTTAAGCTGGATCGCCAACTCTCTATTTCAACTGCAATTAATGGTCCCAGTTCGGGGGTCTTTATCAGACCCCATACAAGTCGCGCGTGGTTTGCGACAAGGCTCAGTTATAGGTCCACGTTTGCTTTTGGTGTCTATTAATGACGTTGCACGGGGAAGCGCTTCAAACTTCTCAATTTTTGCCGACGATATCAAGACCTGGCGCAGCATCCAGGCAAAAGCCGACAAATATGCGCTTCAGAGTGACCTAGGTACAGTGTATCAGTGGTCGACTCAAAACTTATTGCATTTCAAAGTCAGTAAATGCAAAGTGCTTTCCATCCGACATCAGAGCAGCTACTCATACCGATTCAGAACGAATATGCTACAACGATCAACTATCGTGCGTGACTTGGGTGTCCTGGTTATAGAGGACACGGGTTGCTCTAGGCAATCCGAAAAGGCCTCGAAGACCGGAACCAACACGTCGGGCTGTTGAGGCGGGCGTTTTGACAAAGTAACAGCTTTATATTTCTACAAATGCTCAGTGCATACGTTCGCCCCCATGTCGCATACGCAATTAAAGCCTGACATTAATGGCTGAAACACGACCTTAATGCACTGGAGCAGCCACAACGCCGCACATCTAAGAACGTACTTGGAATGCGCAATCCTTCTTACCAGAGGAGACTGCAACTATTGGGGATGTTCAGTGGAAGCCATCGCAGACTATAAGGCGACCCGATTATGGCATACTTGATTCTGCGAGACGCACATCACGTGTGACGCCATTTACTGCAACTCAGCTCTAATACAAACCTGAGGGACCACGCATTAACACTCGCAGAACAATACAGTCGTCTGGAGTGCCGCAGAAATTTCGTTACCATTAGTGTCTGTCGCTCGTGGAATGCTGTCCCAGAATCAGTCGTCTCTGCACCGACACTAACACTATTTAAAAGGCGGTTGGACGATGCACTCGTCTACTTACCCTTTTTTACTTAACACTACGTCACCATCCTTCTTCTGGAGGATACCACTGAATTATTTGTTGTTAACTGTGGGTGCTGTGAGTTTGGTTGGTAAAAACGTAAAAGGACAGAAAGTAACTTTTTATAAACATGTTAAAGTTTATTTTTAAGATGGTGCTTATAAGTACCAACAGAAGCGTAAGCCATCAATCTTGTCACCACGAAGGTAGATTACTAAACATGTTATTCGTGAAAGCAGTTATTGCTGTCATTGTAGCAGCAAAATACATTACAAAAAGAACAGTTTGAATGTGGTTTAGATTGGATTTTTTGAATGGAACACATATCGCAGCTTCACCTTTATGCAACAAATCTGGGTGATTGAGCCCCAAGACTCTGCTTCCTGATATATTTCGGCGCAAAATACTTGCTTTTCCTTCGCCTCTTTGGTTCGTTTGGTGATGATATCGAATGGAGGGAATCACGGCCTCTTTCTCACTGGGATGTTTCCCAAAGCGACAAGCCCCATTGCCAAGTATTTTTACGAAACTGCAGCAGTGAGACGTCATGCTGCATCTCCTTATACATCACATATGCATTGATATATGTCATTTACATCGTTGAAAAACAGTGTGTGCCAATGCGTTCTATTTCTTATCATAATAATACATTGGGCGCAGCAGATCTGATTTGTCTGCTCCGCCAAGGGCTGAAATCTACTCTCGTATTATCTTAGATGCTACTACGTCTGTCATAGTTCCATTACGCTCGTTGTGCCTCCGAGTAACTGAATCTCTTCCGTGGTAACTGGATAACAGATGGATTTTAGTAAACACTTATAGCACGACAAATATACTATTATACCGAAACTAAAGATCTTACTTACTGTTATATAAATTACTTGCTGTTACAGTACCAAATAGTTAAAAGCTCTAAATTGTGCACCCATCCCATCTTTATGCTCAGTAAAGATTGTAACTGTTAACATTATACTTAAGGCCTGATGGTACCTTCTAGTACCATTATATAGTTTGGATCAGTATAATAGATAATATGTTTAAAAGTGCAAAATAAACATACAGAATCACGGCATGTTCACTAAAAAATGAATAAAATCACTAGGACAGGTATCCTGCAACAAAACCAAGTTTTAAGAAATAAAGCATTTACTCACAGTTCATTGCAGCCAATTCTTCAGCACGCTCAACAAGAACAAACGTTTGCTCCACACACTGGAGAGCAAAGTATCGGAGTTCTGGCTTTATACTAATTGTTGACAGAGGGCTATTGCACGTATCTTCTTCAGTGTCGTCAGAAATTACGTTCGCATTTAAGTAATATTACAAATTAAGCAAAGCGATACAGGTACCGCAGGGATACAACAGGTTAAGGATCCACTGATCTAGGTTGAGTGATGCCTTTATACCTTCAGAGTCGCTCGTACCAGACTGGTAAATGATTAATTACCAGAAAATCTCAGGCTCCTAGCTTTCCAGGTCGCGGGTTGGAGTGAAGATGGCTCAGCACCTCATAAAACAGACTCTCTATAAACCAGTGTTAAAATCCCGATCCTTACGGTCAGGTTTTTAAACCAGCCGGAAGGGCTGAACCCAGCGACTAGAGACTGCTTTAAGCGAGAAAAAGATTTTGGAGGAGGATTTGTAACAGATGTTAGCTCTTGATGAATTTGGCTTGCTAGACCATACGTTGAGGTGAAAAAAACGGCGGAAAAGGGGGCATATGTGCAAATATAAATAAATAAATGGTGTATTTCTCGATAGGCAGAGACACGATGGTGAAAATCCTTCATCAACATATGCAGCGACATAATTACAGTTGTTAAAACGAAAGTATTTGTAAAGCGGAGAAGACAAGATAAAACAAATTGTCCGTAAGTTACTTCAGCGATGCTGCTAGAAATTGCTGGCTGAACGGAAGGTCAAGTAAATGTTACAGAATAAGAATTCAAGTAAAATTAAAAAACAAGTAGGACTGGAACGAAAAGATGAATCCCGAACGTGTTCACACATGAGCAGGTCGTCAATCCAGGCGTTAACAGATGTCGTCAGTACCCATTAAACCACAAGGAAATCCTTTCATACGTCTTACAGGGCACAATCAAGCCAATCAAATTTATGGTTATGATCATTGTTGTTGGGATTAGGTCCACGGCAACCGCAGGTTGACAACTAATTGCTTTGGGACACACAAAGCTAGTCTAAATCGGCTTATCGCGACGGCCTCGGCAAATCTTAAAAGGCGTGCATTAGTATAACATAACAAGATCCGGAACGCTGATAAGTGATTAGCCCGGTGACGAGTCGCCAAAATGTGCCTGCCTATGGAGGGCGCTGGCGGCTTACGCGAGCACGTGTCGTCGGAGGTGGATTGAGTAACTTTGCGTTGAACCCAGTTTGGTAAGTGTTCCTTCACTTTGGAATCTGAAACCCGTTCGCTCCTGCCGATGTAACTGATGCCGCAGTCACATACTAATTGGTAGACACAATGTGAATTGGCGCCGACCGGTTCATCTTCCTTTACTGAAGGCAACGGCAGCTTACGTGTTCTGTTGATAATTACCGCCTCCGCAGCACAGTATGTACGCTGAATAGCCGAGACAATGCGTTTGGTTATCCATTTTGCTGCGGTGTCAACCTTGAATGGCAGCTCGATATGCACCTTCTTCTTAGGGGCTGTCAACACCAGCTCCTTCAGCGGACTAACTTGGCTGTTTGTCTATGAATCGCTTTGGGTAGCCATTCTCCATAAGTGTTTTAATGACTAGCTCAAACTCCTTAGACAGGCAGTCGTTGGAGCAGATACGTCTAGTCCGTGTGAATAATGTTTTTACCAGCGCGCGCTTGTGTGGCATGGGTGAGAAGCTAGTTAATTGTAAGTAATTTCCGGACCAAAGGTAAACAAACGCATTGTCTTGACTATTCAGCGTACATACTGTGCTGCGGAGGCGGTAATTGTCAACAGAACACGTAAGCTGTCGTTACCTTCAGTAAAGGAAGATGAACCGGTCGGCGCCAATTCACATTGTGTCTACCAATTAGTATGTGACTGCGGCATCAGTTACATCGGCAGGAGCGAACGGGTTTCAGATTCCAAAGTGAAGGAACACTTACCAAACTGGGTTCAACGCAAAGTTACTCAATCCACCTCCGACGACACGTGCTCGCGTAAGCCGCCAGCGCCCTCCATAGGCAGGCACATTTTGGCGACTCGTCACCGGGCTAATCACTTATCAGCGTTCCGGATCTTGTTATGTTATACTAATGCACGCCTTTTAAGATTTGCCGAGGCCGTCGCGATAAGCCGATTTAGACTAGCTTTGTGTGTCCCAAAGCAATTAGTTGTCAACCTGCGGTTGCCGTGGACCTAATCCCAACAACAATGATCATAACCATAAATTTGATTGGTTTGACTGTGCCCTGTAAGACATATGAAAGGATTTCCCTCTTGTTGTATTGGTGCTGACGACGTAATACGGAATGCTGGCATGTGTCAATATTCGTCTCCTTTCGTTGTTCAAACTACTGAAGATGACTACCTGTTTTAAATTTCTCAATCAAAGAATTACCCCCAATACTATCCGTTTGCTGCATCGTATTGTCAATCTTAGATGCAGGTAGCTTGCAAGCGTATGGAAATATCCTTTCTTTCCGATTGTGTCACCCTACGCTGTTATCCTCGCTCAAAGCTGAGACTATTACGCAGAAATAATCTCACACCTTCCGATCGCAATCTTAGACGCAATGCGTTAGCGCAATTGGACACGACCAAGGCAAAGCTACAACTCTGATTGAGACACATACCCGCCTGATGCCGGTCGTGGAGAGCCTGTCCCTCTGCTGCTGGATTATCTTCTCAGTATTTTGCCAGAGACTTATCGCTCGCACGAAAGAAACTTGCAGAAAGCGTCTACTGAAATCCTTGATAGAAACAAATGACCAACCCGTTACACGTGATTTTGGTAAGTACTTCTTGAATGTGTCAAACTTACAACTTGATGATATTCAACTAGAAACACTAGTCTTGGGGATAGATTACAAAGTTACTCTCAATAAGCTGAATCGATTGTTTGTTAAAGCACAGTTTGAGAATTTTTTCGACCAAGTAGCTGAACTTCATTCAACCAGTTCTGATGCTATCAGTTGTTTCAGGAATAAGCTGGCCGACGTTGCTTATGAAGTCCTCATGGTACCGGTAAACGAAAAGCGTGCGCTTACAAGCCATCATTTAAAAGCACTACGAGAGCTGATGAATAAGCGAGTGGTTGTACTAAAACCGGACAAAGGTGCCGGAGCAGTGGTCATGAACAAGAGTGATTAGGTACAAAATATGCTAAACGTTCTAAGTGACGAAAGCAAGTTTCAACGCACTGACAGGACAGTATGTTTGACAAAAGTAGAGGCCTGTATAACTCGACACCTTCAAACGCTTCTCCTACATCGTGTAATTGATGAAACCACCTACAAACACCTAAAGCCGAGCGGTTCCTTGACACCACAGCTGTATGGGTTACCAAAAGCTCACAAGCAGAGCATGCCACTAAGATCCATTTTGTCGATGATAAATTCACCGCAGCACAAAATGGCTTGCTGGTTAGTTCGGATCCTTGCGTCACTGAGGCAGCACTACAACTTGCACAGCATTAACGACTCTTTTGAAATAATCAAAAAACTAGACCACATCGGTCTACCCGACAAGCTTATGTGCTCTGTGGACGTCTAGTCGTTATTTACTTATGTCTCCTTGCTTGAGACAGTTGATTACATTTGACATCTGATAGAAAAGGAGAATTTTCGTCTACCTATACCGGCAGACCACTTGAGACAGTCCGTGTTACTGTGCACGGAGAATGTTGCGTTCCGATTCCAGCACACCACATATCGCTAAATTGATGGAGTGGCAATGGGTAGTCCGTTGGGCCCGGTACAGGCTGATTTTTTCATCCTTATGCTTGAGAGGAAACTAAGTGAACCGAATTCGCAGCTGCCGTATTACAAACGAAATGTAGGTGATATGCTTGTTTTCGGTTCCACGAAGACGCACATCAAACAGTTAGTAGACCAACTAAATAATGTTCATGTCAACCTGAAGGTGACTTTTGAATCCGAATAGAATGGGCGTCTTCCGTATCTCGACATTCTCATGAGTCGCAGGGATAATGGGCTGCTTAAGCAATCTGCGTACGGGAAGCCAACGTGATCCGGCCAATACCTACAATTCGCTAGCTTCTCACCCATGGCACACAAGCGCGCGCTGGTAAAAACATTATTCACACGGACTAGACGTATCTGCTCCAACGACTGCCTGTCTAAGGAGTTTGAGCTAGTCATTAAAACACTTATGGAGAATGGCTACCCAAAGCGATTCATAGACAAACAGCCAAGTTAGTCCGCTGAAGGAGCTGGTGTTGACAGCCCCTAAGAAGAAGGTGCATATCGAGCTGCCATTCAAGGTTGACACCGCAGCAAAATGGATAACCAAACGCATTGTCTCGGCTATTCAGCGTACATACTGTGCTGCGGAGGCGGTAATTATCAACAGAACACGCAAGCTGCCGTTGCCTTCAGTAAAGGAAGATGAACCGGTCGGCACCAATTCACATTGTGTCTACCAATTAGTATGTGACTGCGACATCAGTTACATCGGCAGGAGCGAACGGGTTTCAGATTCCAAAGTGAAGGAACACTTACCAAACTGGGTTCAACGCAAAGTTACTCAATCCACCTCCGACGACACGTGCTCGCGTAAGCCGCCAGCGCCCTCCATAGGCAGGCACATTTTGGCGACTCGTCACCGGGCTAATCACTTATCAGCGTTCCGGATCTTGTTATGTTATACTAATGCACGCCTTTTAAGATTTGCATATAAAATGTTTTACCAAATACCTGTTTCTTTCTTGTATTGATCCAGAGTTATTCCAACCAGCTATCAGTTCTTAGAAGCAAACAGCGCGATAGATATTCGTTAGTTAGCGTTTAAAACGTAAATTGGGGGAGGTTGATTATGGCAAACGCCATTGGTGAGAGACTCAAAACTGTTAAGAATCGCCAGTGTACTGCAACATGCGTTAAGGATAAGTGTTATGTCGCTTTCTAACAGCACCATCAAAATCGCGTTCAGGACACCACCAAGAATACTTTGCATGCGGTACTTAATGAAAGAAACTCATGGATTTGCTTCGCACTACAATGGGCCACTTGATTATTTACATGATCGAAACTAATTACATGTGGTATTCATTTGCCGTAAGTTAAAGAAAAATGCGGTAGTTGCTAGCTAATTAGCTTTAGGAAGTTTGGAAGTAACTGCTTAAAGTTAACCCGCTTTGGGGATAACGGCCTCAAAAAGGTTGGGAACCATTACTCTAGAGGCACTGCCACAGCCGTTTTTCATATAGGGTCGGCTTCCGCGAAGTCAAAATACCAGGTTGAAATTTGGCATGGCATCCCTCCACTTTTCACAACTGATGGTAGAGTTCAAAGCGCCCCAATTTTCGAACTCGCAGCTACCACCACTCACATAACATCAGACACAGTACCAGCTCCATGTTTTACACACGTAATTTTCAATCCAGCAACCCTGATAAGAAGTTACTCTCACTGCGCGATCATAACTATCTTGGAGCAGATAACGTCCACCGAAAAGCACTGAAGGTTTCAGCCACAAAGCTAGCTGGATCATTGTCATAGTTCTTCCAATGCTGATTCGATGAACAGCATATCTCCACTATGTTGTTGATACGTGGCATTACAACCCAAATTCGAAAAGGCGGTAGACGTTCAGATCCTGCAAATTATCGCCCAATGACTCTCCTCCCTGTGCTAGCGAAGGTGATGGAAGCGGTCGTCCCTAGACTCTAACAGACTACCTTGCAAAATGCAATACCTTGGCACCGGAGCAGTATGGCTTCCGTCCACACTGTCATACACCACCAACGTGCTAACGTCACGAAGTAGTTGGACGGAAGTAGCTGCTGGTGGGGTCGGAGTTGATGTCATCTACCTGGACTTCTCCCAAACTTTCTACCATCTGGATCACGGTATCCTACTCCACAAGCTACAAAGCTACCGCATCGGAGATCATACTGTTGCTTGGAGTAGAAGCTTTCTTCACCAACAGAGGCTTTAAGTGCGTGTGAGAGGATCACTATCTAATCCCATTGATGTGGAATGTGGTGTCGCACAGATCTCGGTGCTAAGGCCCCGCATTTTTCTTGTATTTATCAACGATCTAGCAAGAGTTAGCTACTCAAACTTCCAGTTTTTCCTCGATGATGTCAATATATGGTGGGCGCCTAACAAGAAGGTAGATCACGATCTATTTCAACATGATCTAAATTGCAGTTATGAATGGTCAACGATGAACCTACTTCAGTCGAGTACAGCTAAGTGCAGGGGGATCCATCTGTGTCACCAGCCAGTGAGCGTGTATAGGCTTGGAGGCCGCACCTTGCTGATGGCCTCCCAAGGGCATGACCTAGGCGTACTGGTACAGGCGGATTCTGGAGGCTCAGGACTAGTAGAGAAGGTGTTGAGAGCCAGCAATCAAGAATTTGGCCTTCTTTGCGGAGCGTTCGGTCGGTCTGAACCCTCACTCTTCCCCCAAATGCTTAACACATATGTGCGACCACACGTGTATTATCCTATCAACGCGTGCCAGTCGTGGCAGGAACAGGAGCTATTTGCTCTCGAGACTTCTCAACAAAGGGTCACCATGATTGTCAGAGGCCTCTTTCATCTGTCTTATCAGCTTAGACTGAAGTCTCTAAGAATGTACTGCAGTCGACATCGGCGTTTGAGAGGGGATCTCACAGTGGATTACCAGATTCGGAAGAACCCAAACCACTTTTGCCGCCCACTCTTGGAACTGAACCACAACATAACCTAAAAGGCCATTCTCCTATTCGGACAATACAGTATAGCCGGCTTGAATGTCGTCGAAATTTCTTTCCCCAACGTGTGTGCCAGCCTTTGGAGCGCCCTCTCAAATTATGTCGTCTCTGCCCCCAGTGTAGCCATATTAAAAAAGGACTTAACGAAGAGTTGTCTTAGTTGCATTTCATTTTATAAGTTATAAGAAAAGGGCTACGAAACGCTATTAAACTGTGTGTTACCAAACTTCCAACCAACGGATTTATGGTTTTACACTTTCTTTACGCGAACATCTCCGCTCTTCTACATAAGTCTCTAATGAGCACCAAAACGCCTTTCGCCTTAGCATGAACCTATATTTTCGCAATATCCTCCATCTCATGCGACTTGGTAAGCATTCCTTTTTCCCGTAATACACCATTTTTCCATTGTTCCATCAGCTGTCACTGACGTACGAGTAATACGAACCGAATAGGTGCTCCAGTCACCCCCAATGCGCTACGAGTATAGCACCGGGAATTCGATTTCGAGACCTCCGTAAAACCCAGAAATATAGGGTGGCTAGCTGAACGGAATCCAGAGGTGGCTGGTTGACGACATGGCAAAAGTGTTTGAGGAAGTTCACCGACAGTTTGCGTCGGGCTGATACTTTTCGTCTTTCACGAGGAGTTCCTCAGGGATAACCACAGCAATGGCTGGACACCGCTAACCGCACGCAGTAGTTGGACCGAATCAGGTGACGCTGGAGAAGGCGTTGATGTGATCTACCTGGAATTTTCGTGGGCTTTCGATCGTCTAGACCATCGCATACTACTCTCCAAGCTCCTGTAGTACGGGGTCGGCGACTCTCTTTTAAGCTGGATCGCCAACTTTCTACTTCAACCGCAATTAGTGGTCAGACTTCGGAAGTCTTTATCGGACCCCATACAAGTGGAGTGTAGCGTGCCGCAAGGCTCAGTTATAGGTCTATGTTTGTTTTTGATGCTTATTAATGACCTTGCACGGGGAAGCGCTTCAAACTTCCTAATGTTTGCCGACGATAGTAAGGTCTGGCGCAACATCCAGGCGAACGCTGACCAGCATCTGCTTCAGAGTCACCTAGCTAAGGCATATCATGGTCAACCCAAAACTTATTGCATTTCAACGTCAGTAAATGCAAGGTGCTTTCCATCCGACATCAGAGCAGCTACTCATGCCGGATCGGAACGAACACATTGCAACAATCAGCTGTCGAACGTGACTCGGGTGTCCTGGTTCAACATGACTTGAGTTCATCCAGGCGATCCGAAAACGCCTCGCAGACAGGGAACCAACACGTCGGGCTGTTTCCACGAGTGTTTGGACAAATAAACAACTCCATATTTCGACAAATGCTCGGTGCATATGTTCGCCCCAATGTCGAATACGCAATTCAAGCCTGACATCCATGGCTGAAACACGACCTTATTGCACTAGAGCAGTCACAACGCCGGACATCTAAGAACGTAATTGGAATGCGCAATCTTTCCTACCAGGAGAGACTGCAACTATTGGGGGTGTTTAGTGGAAGCCATCGCAGACTATGAGGCGAACCGATTATGGCATACTTGATTCTGCGAGGCCCACATCACGTGTGTCGCAATTTACGGCGACTCAGCACTAATACAACCCTGAGGGGCCACTAATTGAAAATCGCAGCCGGTCACCATTGCATGGAGGAGGATGCAGGTGGCACTTGCGGGTTCGACAATGTTGCTTTGGCTGCGCACTACGCGGTGGGCAAGTTGGAGTACCATCGCAACTCAGTTTGCCTTTTGCGACAGTTCGCATGTGATCTTCATCTACATGCACCATTATGATGAGCAACGCTTTTGGCCAAACTTGCCAGTGTCCAACTTTGACTATATTGGTGTGGGTCGTGGCTGTGGCTTTGACAGTAATGTCGCTCTGAATGATAAGAACTTTGCTGACGCTGACTACCTGGCTAGCGTTCACCGATTGATTTGGCCTGTTACCGTTGCGTTTGACCCTGATTTGGTCTTTATCTCGTCTGGTAACGATTGCGCATACGGCTGTACCTTAGATCAGTCCACCGCCGTTCGCCCATCTGAATCATAAGCACATGGATCCGGCTGAAGGCAATAACCTGGTCGCTCGAGATTGTGGTGCTTACCTTGATTCGCTTGCTGAAAGTGTGGCTTACGCAATCACAGTACCTTTGGGTGCTCCTCTCCACTTTGGATCCGCTATAGATAGTGAACTCAAATGTGCTCACATTCATCTTCGACTGTGTCTCAGTGTTGCACCATCGATGGAGGTCGCTAGACGTTTTCCAGTATGTGGAGCGCACACCAATTTCCTTAGTGAATTTACTACCAAAGAGAAGTTGGAAGGCGAAAGATTGTAGGCCGAAACTGTCAGATATGAAGGTACCGACTATCGAACCTGAAGAACTTTATGGTTTTGAAGGAATTGCTGTTGTCGATGGGATTGTGCACCAGGATAACGGTACAGGAAAGATTTTGAGTAGGATCTCATCTTGTTGTTCATATCAGTACATAGTTAGGACGACGTACGAATTTTCCCCCAAAACTGATGGATCTTCCCCAACAAATTTTGTATTGTACGGAAGTGCCAGTCGTATTATTTACGTGGGATGGAATAGGTGGCAGCTGAGAGACGGAAAATACAAGACCGCTTTCATCCTGTTAATTGAATCTAAAGATATTATTAACAGAAGACACGTTGATTCGGGAAGCAATCCTGCAGATCCGCTATCAATAGGCACTTTTGCATTGTTGCGTTTGAAGACTTTGTTTAGAGAGCCAGAGTTCTTAGCCCGTTATGCAAATGAACGGCCTAACTTCGTCTTACCTTCGCAGCCTGAATTAGTTGCGCTTTAGTGCTTGCCTGCTTTGATATACGATATCTCGAATAAGTTACTATTGTCTGTTTTACTTCTCAGTGGTGCTAACTAGATTAAATTACTCAGGTCGGTGCTGTGGCTAATCCGATTCAAAATGTACCTGAAGACTAGTGTATAAGAGATTGCTAATGAACAACAGTATAACCGGCTGATTAGTTTCGATGAATTCTAAGCAGAATTTGATGTCATTCAAATGACACAGTGAAGACTACGGTGAAATAAAAAGACTGGAAATGACGAAGGATAGGTTACTTAAGAGGGATATGTGAAAAGCCCGTTTGCTGGAAGGTAGTTGCTTAGAGGATCGCGTGGCTTCCTCTATTGGCTCTCCGCAAGTAGCAGGTGGTCTTTGGATTTGCCGCTCTAGAGTGGACCACTGTGAGCCCAACGGACCGAAGTGGGAGTTGCAGGCACACTGGTGGAAGTATCCTCCCAGCATGGATGGAGCGGGATGTTATACGATCCAGAGCGAAAAGCATCACCGTCCTTGGGCATTTCTGACCGGAATTGGCGGAGAGTATACCGCACAAATCAATTTGCATAGTCTATCTAGTGTTTTCCATGCGGCTGATTCACCTAACACGATCAAGCACTATCTTTGATTACTTCTTGCACCTTGCACCATAAGAACCCAGTTACTTGGTTTCTTACTCACCTTAACCACACGAGTTTACCATCTTGCATCGCTCAGTTTTGTTCAAGCTTGCTACGCCAACTCACTGTCTTACTCTTTGTGTGTTACCATGGCCAATTCTACGGCAGACACGGCGAGGGACTGCTCGGTCTACCCACGCGTGACAGCCACTCAGCTGTGTCCTAAGCCTGTCCACCTTGTCACATTCAATCGAGCATCTCAACTGCGCTATTGGTGCGTTTCGTGCTGTCCAATCCTTGCTGCCCTTAGGCTGACTTCTGACTACACAACCTATGCATTTCGTCACTCAGTGTGCGTCTTGTCTTGCTTTGAAACGGTCCTTTGCGGTACACCCAGCAGTTTGATTGCAGATTTTGTGCTTGAGGACGCCGTTTGAGGTTTGTCATCTTTTGATGTTTAGTTTATCTTATTTGCACCGTAGTCAATCCGGAGTTTAATTGTGACTGCTTCCGGGGATCGTGGGTCGGCGCTAGTTCGGGAATTTGTTTTCGGTGGTCCGTGAAGTGTTCCGGTCCTTGTTGAAGTTTGACACCTGGAGACTGCGCGTTCTCCTCAAGGTTCCTAAACGTTTTGACGCTTACAGGCGGAATGTACTTTTTTAGTTGCCAAGCAAAATCTTTTCATTACTAGATAAGGCAGCGATGGTTACTGCATACAAGTCATTGCTGACTTGTCTTTGGAATTCTTTTACAGCGATGTGTTGGAGACGTCCGTTGCAACACAACAATTCCTGGCGATAATAAGGTTAATGAAGTATGGCTGTTTTATTTGGCAAATGCAGGCGCTTCTCCATCATCAACAGACACAATTCGAACAGTCACGGAATAAGATAATCGAATTGTTATCACAAACCTTACCCCTTTACTTGAAATGATTGCCAGAACTATAGGTGACCTAGCAGGAAATTGCATCAGAATGCCAGAGGCTACTCAGCTTGAAGCTTGGTACAATTGTAGCTGAAAATTTGGAATTCAGGAAAGAGCAATACGTCTGCCATGCAGGCGCTTACTGCAAAGTGTGGATCGTGATGTGTCAAACCGGAAGCCAGCGACTCAGTTTTGTAACGGTGCTTATTAGTATTCTGCGAAAGTTCGCGTGTCCAAAAGCCCTCATAGCCAAAAGACGTGTGACGTCAGACGCATGCTTACTACATCGTTACGTACAAGCTGTAAACTAAAAAGGACCGGGTTTCACAGTGTAGCAAGATTTTCATGGAAGAAAAGCAGCTGACAGTGAAATGCGATTATGTTCTATTGCCCCTACAACCAGTAACAGTGTCTGTCTTCACGATCATTGCCCCATCGACGTGGACAAAACTAGGCAAGTCGTCGAGTAAATCAACAAAACGCATGGCCCAAAGTGCACCAAGGGAGCCGTTACAGTCAGACAGAGTGATCAATTGTAAACAAAAGCTCAAGGATGTGCAAGTCCCAGCAGCAGGTACCGAGATTAATCTGTCCTCAGTAAAATGAATTCAGAAGTTATATTTGCTCAGTGAGTCACCGAATCATGTCCATGCTTGCGCTATTACGGATGCTTGTCCTAAATACTCCCGTTCTGAACACTTACTCCAACGAAAAATTGCATCCTTAACCTGAGCCTGAACCATCTTGACAGTGGATGCATGTGGATTCAGATGGATCCTGTCATCCAAAATGCTACACTCACCCCAGGTAACTCATTATTTAAGGAGAGGGATGTGTTGTGAGGATGTCTATTAAACATATATCTTTTATAACAATCACTAGTCGTATACTTTTGTTTCGCTACCGTTTGTTTCTTGACAGTTGTTTAAATGCAGCATTTGCTTGGTTTGATTGACCGACTTCGTCGTTCGCAGTGCATTTCATCTCAGTGGCACGTTTCCGCGGATGCTGTTTTCTCAAATTTGCCTGATTGTTTCTTCCAATTGCCACATCTAATTGGTCTTCTATTTTCAGTGTCTCCTATGTTTGTGATTGTCCCTGAGGTGCTTTAGTAGCTTTGCTTCTCTCACTATTGTATCCTATATAAGGAAACAGTGCTCTCATGCATACAACTCAGTCATGGTTCGTCCTTCGTGTTCTCTTTGCAGTCCTGGGGTGCAGACGGTTGGCGGTGGCACAATAGATGCAGGAACGTTGTTGTAGACACTCAGTATATATAGCATTAATAACTTTAGTAACCTAATAACCGGAGACATAAGATTTTGGAGAAAACTGCAGTAGTTTTCAAACCGTAATGCAATTATGAATTTTCGATCAAATCGGAGCCTATTTCAAGCTGTCGGCGATAACCGCGGTTTCGCACACTTCAAATACAACTGTTGGTATGCCTCCGGTTTGATGCGAACGATCGGTAGTAACCATTATTTTTCAGAGCTGCAAAAACAGAACACTGTTGAGCATGATGCATCATGTCGAGGAAGGGTTGTGAATCCTTGGTTTCAGAGGACGGATAGAAACAACTTGATTTGGCGAGTCCTAATTACTAAACCCTACGTCGCTTTGATACGTTGCCGTGGCATTGGCTCTCTTGCGGAATTTGTGGCCAAAGGACGAAGAGACTGGCTGTGCACTAGCCAACACAGTTTTTGCGGTGCAAGGACGGTTGTTCTGTCAAGTTACGATGTCAACTCTTCCTCATTGCATATAAATGGCTGGAAGCGATCCAGGCAGCTAGTACCCTATCCGACCAAGCATGTGTTATGCTTAGGGGATTAGCACCAACTACATGCGTAGACTACACTGCTCAAACTGGCGTGGCACCAGTTCAGTGCTGTTGGCACGCCCCAGAACTGGTCGCTGAAGTTGTTGTTAAGGCTTAGAGCATCCGCTTGGGGTGGGCCAGGTTCAATTCACAGGAGCACCCATTTCAATAGCTACCATCCCGATGGATAAATACATACCCACTGGACATTAGTCCAGCCCTCTTCGGTGGTATTGGGTATTAGGCATGTTCAGGAACGTAGCGGATTGACAATCTGACGGTGCTACTATTCAAATTGGTGATGGTGACCGTCGATTACCACGTGCCATGGATTAGTATCACGGTTGTAGTTTTGCGAGACGTGCTAAATGCTGAGAGAGTTTGGTTACTGTGCGCAACCTACCCTTACACCAACTGACTGTTTCATAGCGAAAACGATTGAAAGAAGCGACTGTCAGATTGGCACTAACGAGTTAGCTGATCTGTGAAAGTTGGTTGACTCCTGCTTGGTGTTCCAGCTGATAACGGTTTATCCGGCAACAGGTTCCCGAGTTATTCCCGTGGTAGTAAATCGACATCACATCTGCCAGTGCATCGTGTGATCTTCAACTGTGGGTAGCACTGGCGTTGACTCCGAATAGATGGGATAAGCAGGTGCTGCAAGTTGTAACAAAGCCGGGAGAATTGTGCACTCGTTGGACGAATCGCCTCCTTCCACTTCAATGCTTCACTGTAAGGAATAAATTGAGTCAGAAATCTGATCAATCGAGTGGTTTCTTATTTTGTTTGGAGAGGGAATTCACGCTGACTACTGTGCTTTTGCTCGAATCAGTTCTCTTTGTGTCGAATTTGCCTAATCGTTTTACCGATGCGGTATTCGGTTCGGAAACTTGGGTTCGGCCAGGCCCACTTACAGACATGAAGGCAGCTCAACTATATTATGACTAAATCTCATTTCATGTGGCTGGTTTGTGAAGTGCTCGTGGTATCTTGCTACACCCATTCGCGTCCTTCGCAAGAGAATGGATTCTACTAACTGGCGTCTCACATTGCTCTTTCAAGGTGGTTTGCTCTTACTTCCGTTATGTCGGTTTGCCTGAACATTGCGTGCGCACGCCTGGTAGCAATCCAAAATTTTAATTAAACAACTATGCGAAGAATGTATGATATCCGCCTAACCTGAAACAAGGTACCCGCACCCAATGTAGGCATTATGGCTGAAACAGGAAGGAATTTTCGCTTGTCATTAATATATACGTTCAGTCGGCTGTTGGGTTTAGTTATAAAAAAGTGGGGATCATGCACAGTCGTAAAGTCCATGGTTATAGGTTAGGTAATGCCCATGTTTTGCCTACGTGAGTCATTCGACATTTTTAACAGGCAAGTATACAAACCAGAAACAACATTTACAAATCTTATTCAGTTTTTAGTTGCCAAGCCTTGATATGTACTATGACTGGGGCACAGGTGTCAACCACCAAATGAATCAATTACAGGTTGTAGTTGATACATAAACTACACTTACAATTACACGCTTAAGCCGCCGTTTCACATGCTTGCATGTCAAATCTACCGAGACTGTAACAACCCGCTATGTTTAGCCTCTACTGTGTCAACGTTACGATGTGTACTGCTACCGGACGGACGTCACCTCGTAAAAAGTGACTCACCTTGACGTCAGTATCCTGAAAGATCCAGCCACATACTTCACTGTATAGCATATCCGAGTCGTTTCATTTGTTCCAGGAGTTTGTTGAAGAATGACGTCATCAGGTAGTCTAACTCCGGCCCATATTGCGCAGAACATTGTCATTTTTCCAAAGATACATCCAGCCATGGCTAACTGGCATAAGCTACGGGCTAGTTGGCGCAAGCCACTAGCATTCATGGGTTCGATCCATGGAAGATGACCAAAGGGTGTGCATCAGTAGTGAGCCCAACAGTGCAAAATGGCCGTCTGATACATTTCCTCGTTGGTACTTGTGTTATCTGTATGTTTAGCTGATTGCAACGAACTCAGATCAACCAATCCGTCAATGATGTATTTTTATCCCGTCATCCCACGCGGGGCCTTACCAGCACCTTCTTTTTGTGCCGCGCTAAAGCATTGTCCTTTATTCCAGTCTACTGACCTACGCGTTCATCTCTTCATTATGTCCGTGCAGCGTTATTTTGGAAACTGTTGATGAACAACCAGCAGAACACATCTATAACAGGATCCAAGTGGCAGTTCGTGGGAGCATCAAGGCTACAACGAAAAAATTTCTGCTGCCTCTGCGACTGTACATTCGTATCGAGATTTCTAGGTGAATCGCCTCAATTTCGGTCATCAGCAGAAGGAACAGTGGACCAATGATATACTACGGGCAAAAAAGCGGATGCTTAGCAAATCACGTAGGATGGCCAAAAAGAGTACCACAACATGGTGAATAGAAAACAAAGGGATAAAATGAAAATCGTTTTGGTGGAGTCACTATAGTGTTAACCCAGAGGCACGCAGGAAGAGCCAACCACAGTTGTGTAGGTTAATTCTAGTTGTGTAACCTTCGTCGTATTATATCGTCTGTCAAGTCACCTGGGCTATATCTCGTAGTGTAGGTGGGTTAGGGCAACATCAAGGCGTTTTTAAACACAGGCAACTTGGCGGTGAAAATAAACTAATTTGAGTGGGCGTTTATTGGCTGGCACGCACGAAAAGTGTAAAAGGTTCGACGACAGTCTAGCCGACCGTATTGTGGGTCCAACTTGTACTGGTGGCACCTCAAATTCGTGTTGTTGCTCAGTTATAGTAGGTGGCTGCAGAAGTGGTTGAGGTTTTTAGAATCTCGTAGGTCATAGTAAGTTCACCACGTAGGCGCCGGTACCGGCCCCTGCATAATTTTAGGATCCTCTGTCGAACTTAATAAGCAAGATGGAACAACCTTTTGACGTGCTTCGTAGCTCGTCGCTATAAAGTCTCGAGCGCTGCATGATCTTGTTTGTGTCAGGGCTGCCTCACCCGGATCGCGTATTCCACATGAGGCCGCACGTAAGTGTTAAGCAACTGAGGACAGACAGAGGGATCGAACCGCCAAATGCCCTCCGCAGCATGTCAACGTGTTGGTTTCAATACGGCTGCTTCGCCTCAGTGGGTGTGCTCAAAGCTATCTATACGCCGACATATGCAGTGCTTCGGTCGTTAAATCTTCAAGTATTTTGTCGTGTTGCCCTCCGAGAATCAAGAAAATATTCTGGGCACCGACCACTAAATTCATCATTAAATGGACCCATGGTTATTTATAGAGTACATGGTACTTTTGTGCCATTTGTTCAATGGTTGACTGACGTTAACTGGTCTTTGACCTCAGTTGCATCCCATTGGTTTGTACTCACTTTGCATACGAGTCGATCCACTGAGCTTATGGGTACAATAGGCATCGCTGTTGACATCATGGATAGACCGTCTGATCAATCACTCTTCTATTCGGCTGATGCTTCCTCCGTTGACCGCTTGCCTCAGCTACGTGCATTGGTACAAGCCTTTCACATATGCCATTCACACACTGTACCGCCGACTAATATGACTGGCTGTATTTTTATTGCGTTTTACCGGACAAGTCGTGTGTGCTCGTCTAAGTAGCCTCAAGTACACTGGTACTGCATCGATTTCATCCACCGCCAGCTTCAGCTAACATCACATAGGTGTGACATGCGCATGGTAGATGAACGTGAAGTAAGTGAAGACAGCATCAGAGTGGTGCTGCGATCTGGTAAACAAGTCTTGCTATCCGAGGATGATGAAGCGTACAGCCGTCACCACAAAGACTACACCGTACTGCACACTGCGTTGCTCAAGCTAAAAACACAGGAGCACACAAAACAACTAAAAATATGACGCACTGTAATCGGATGAGTCAAACAGGCCACCTCACATGATTGGCGACCTCGTACTTATAGACTGCATTACAGCAATGTGCGAGATGGGATTTGAGGCCTGAAGCCGTGACACAGCGCTGAACCGTGTGTTTTCATGAGTACCTTGTTTAACCGCCACATGCGTTTGCGTGACCCGGGAGCATGCTACCTTGCCAAGTTTCCACTAGTAAACGTTAGTTTGCTGATATTTCATCCACCCTGTCACAGAAATATGGCGTTACGATGGATTGGCAGACAGATCAAGCCGGTAGACGTTTTGTTCTGATGGATGGATGCACGAGCCACACGGCTGCAGCACATGGATTGGTCACGTCACTCATTGGGTACATGGCGCTCGACCAGATTAACAAGCAAGCTAGGGCGATCCCTGTCATACTGTTAGCGGTTCCAAATCTGAACAACAGTGAAAGTGCATGTATCTGGTATCATCGTTTTACCTGCAACAACAGTCACCTAACTGGTTTGTAGCTCAGCGGGTGCTCATTCTGCAGCTTTATGGTTTGTGCAGATCCAACGCCGCAGAAACTGCGCGGAAGTGCGCAGTGAGGTCCGTTAATGACCCGTACCTGCTTCGACTGGTGAAGACATCTGACAAAACTGAAAGCGTGTGCAACGCCAAACAAACCGGGCATCTCGCACCTCCACGGATGACGTTTCAGCTTGTGCTGTTATAAGTGAGGCACTCAGAAAGTTTGACCACAGCATTCGCCAATCGCTCAACATTGTGCCACCAAACCATGTGTTGTGCACCAGACATTAAAGGAAAAGAAATTCCAATGGTATGGTGCATCCTAGTTTCAAGTTTTGAACCCATGCGATGCGGAGAATCGTCTGGGATCTTCCCGCTGGTATTTGATTACCATGGACTTACGTTCCATTATGTGTAATGATGAGGCAGCTTTCCTTCTGCACGGCGCATATAAGAAACTTTTTAAGGCAACAAATAATCCGCGACGATCCAGCGCTTCCCGTGTGGCGCACAGCTCATGACATAGGTTTGGTTAATTGGTCGAAAAACCCTAGGGCCATTTTTTAAGCATGTGGCCAGTAAGTTGTTGTTTGCCAGAAATAATTCATTTCCTTTCTTAGCAGCTTCGTACAAATAATTGTTGTTGACCAGTGTCATTTCACAGCCGGAGGCGCAAGGGTTAGTGAGCATTGTTTGGTGGCAGCGGTATGGTGCATCTGCACAGTATGCCAAAACGGCATGTGACTACCTAAGCGGGACTTTTGGTCATGGTTGGATCCGTCAGGACGGACCGATAGAGTGTCTTCCTTGGTCACCAGATTTGAACCCATTGGATTTCTTCCTATGGGAGTATTTGAACTGAAAATTTTATAAAACACACCCAATAGCTTTGAAGAAATGAAAAGGAGCATATCGAACGAAGGTAGCGCAATCTCGGTGGAGACATTGCAAAAGTGCCATCCAATAGTATTCGTGACGGCTGCTCCGCAAGCAAAACGACGGTGGACAATTTGCACGTCTACTTCGTTGATATTTATGCTCGTTAAACAGATCTCTTTTAAATATACCTATCCTCCCTAACGAGTATAGTCAAGACTAACTTGGTGCGCTGACGAATAATGCCAAAAGTGCTTGGGGGCAGAATGAATTCTATGAACATCGCCCAAAGTGAACAAGACGGTAACGTGGGAATGTGCTCCAGGTAGTACGATTCCACTTAGCAACGAAAGCAGGCTAATACAATCTTCCGGTTTCTTGAAAGCAAGTTCCGAGGTTATAAAAGTGTTGGATTCCGTGATTGTTTGCAATCCCCGCACCGACCTTGCATCGAGCACTTACTCCAATCAATTATTGCAACCTTTTACCACACACAGAGAGGCTAGTTGATTAACTTAAGATCAGTTACAGCAAATTTTTACCTGTGTACGTGCGTTCCGTAATGTCTCAATGGGAGCTCAGCAGAACTAAATAGCTACAGTTTAGCTCCTTCTCATCACAACCCCTCACGATCGGTTTCTTAGCTGCTTACACGCTTCAGACGGGGCTAACCTGGGGAGTAAGTAACGGTGATTACCTGTTGGCTGTATAATGCTGCAAACCTAACTGCGCTACAAGTTCCCATCATCGTAGCCTATATGTTACCAGAAACAACCACGCTTAAAATGCGTCTATAGATACAACTATCAAAACTATTGATTGCACATTGCGCGCATCCGCTGGGCACAATGCTGTGTAGCGTGTGCACTCCCAAGATGTTAAGCACACCCGCCCTCCGTGTCGACATTTCACTCGGATTGCTGACCAGGCATCAAGTGACAACGGCGTCTCTTGACACAGTTTGAAACCTAATAATGTCCATCTCAACATTGTTTGACGCACGGGGACATAATTATCTTTGTTTTGTTAACTACACATTTGGCACCAGGTAGCAGGACTCCACCTATCAAAGTACACGGCCTAATAAATAAATAAATAAATAATAAATGTTTTATTCCTCAGCAGTGCGGGGCACAGACCAATTGGTTGGTCTTATCGACATGTACAACGTGATCGCATAATATAGTTAAATTTTACGTCTTTTGTTCAATGGTTCCCATGTGGGTTTTTGGAAGTGATTAGCAGTTTGAAAATAGTAGAGAGATAAAGAAACTGGGAACAATAATAAATGTAGGTTTCACGAAAAGTTCAAGTAAAGTAATACGATCATCCATGGAACTGTCCCCAGGGGACTTGCTTCCATGTACGGTATTCCCACGATGGGTTTCACCCGCACTTCCATGCTCCAATTGGCTCTGTGCCTGTGTGGCAAGATAGTAAATAGGCCATCAGAACTGCGTATCAAATGTCTTTTTTAAGGGCTGTTTTATGCATACGTCATAGGCGATGAAGCCTCAGCCCGTTCTGTCATGCGGATCAATCAAGTATGGCACTTTTTTGTTTTAAGCCCGCGAGTCAGTAGTAATATAATTTGCATGGGTATACTTTTTATTTTGGAAGCTGTAATCCATCACCACAAGAAATCAGCCCAGTCATGAGCAACGGTGAAACAAAGAAGAAGATAATGCATGAGGAATTATAAAACGTAATAATGAATACAAACGCTTGCCGATAGGCCAATCACAATTTGATGGAAAATCTTGGCGAGTGACGACGATGGTACCAAGACATCAGCTTGAAAGGCGTAGTGTAACTCCGACGCAGTGCGTCAAAGGAAAAAACAGAATTGGTTAGACGGATTGCTAGGAGTAAGATCGTTCTCAAATACATACTCAAGAATTCAACTATATGTAGGTAATCTTATAATATTGAAACGAATAAGGGATATGGCGACTTTCATATGTATCCAGGACCTTTCTCATACAAATCGTCTAGAGTCACCGTTTGGCTTAGTGCTGACCAGAAATTTGCAACAGTCAGGTGAATATTAATCATGCATCTGAATTGCGGATAGGTAGTGCAGTTTCTAATACTCTATGGAAGTTTGTTCCTTATTAACGCATATTTTACGGAGAAAAATTTTGAGCGGAGCTTTGTGCGAGACTTTGGTATTTACACTGTGCGCTCGCTGTTTCTTAGTTCATAACGCATACGAGTGTGAGACTCGAGTTGTGGCTGAGCAGTGAAACTTAACCCGAATAGTAAGGTTTATAGAAGGCACAGATTAAGTTTGAGTCTGCGTGACCACAGCGGCTCCAGATTTAGCGCATCGCAACGCTTACGGTATGTCATAGTATTAGGCATGTTCAAAAACCTTTTTGTGAATGACCGTTGAATGTTTTCTAGTGCTATAATATCCACTTTTCTCAGATTACTATGCACTATCGTACAGTACTCAAGCTTCGGTCTAACACATATTTTAAAGGCTTGAAGCCTGGAATCCCACAAAATAAGAGTTCGACTTATGTAGGCGATCACTTTTCTGGCAGAAGCCTGCAAGAATATAACATGGTTTAAAAAATTAAATGAGACAGAATATCTAGGACTAACGTCTCGGACTGCGCCACACACAGGAATAGGGGTATCGTTTAATGTAAGAATGTTCCGAGAAGGGCCACAGCCGTGGAACAATAGATTACTATTGTCAGTGGCAAAGTCAACTTCCAGGAGTTACTCCAGTTGGTTGGAAGCAAGCGATGAGCAATAACAGCTTTGGCCCTGATTGTGTTTCGTCATCATCTGAGACATCAATAGACGCTCATGGAACCTTAATTGCTCAGGGCTATGCTGTTCACGATTGCTAAAACAGCGCACCAATAACCATATGACAGGGATTGCTCTGTCTTGCTTATTAACGTGGTTGAGTACCATGTACCCCTCGACCGTGATGAAACCAATCTATGGGCTGCAGACGTGTTGCTCATGCATTCATCCAGCAGAACAAAACGCACACCGGAGTGGTCTGCCCATCCATCGTAACGCAAACTCGTAGCCGTGATGCAGCTGTGCTGTGTATGTATTCATCCATCAGAACAAAAGGTGTACCGGCTTGGTCTGGCTGCCCATCCATCGTAACACAAATTCGTGGCGGTGATACAACTGCTTTGCCCATACATTCATCCATCACTACAGAACGCCATATTTCTATGACAGGGTGGATGAAATATCGGCAAACCAACCTTTACTATTTGACAGTTGGCAATTTAGCGTGCTCCCGTGTCACGCAAACACATATGGCGGTTAAAATAGGTACTCATGAATATCCGACGAGATTTTCTAAACATACTGTACTTTTATGCACATTGTCGCCAGGCTAGGCGTCTCTTTCTTCGAAAACACACGGCTCTCCCGGCAGGTGAAACTAAAGCTCGGATCGGTTGAGTTGTCCTCATGGATCGCCGAATGACGTTATGTTGTTGACCTTTATTTGATTTCTTACGCTTAACAAACTACATAGTTTGCGATTGTTCTAATTTGTCCAGTCGTAAAGGGAACGGCCAATCGGAAGTGGATGAGATTGTGTGTACGATCCGTCATTTGTGTAGCTGATTAACATGCTGAACTAAACGTACTGGTTCTTTGGACACCATGCATGGCACGGCGCTTTCATCTTCACACATTCTGTTAGGTTTGGTGGTTCGGTCTTGTAACCAATGCGCACACTAACTCCTTGAAAGGAAACTCGTTCTCCCGCCTGATGCGACTGATAGTTGCGTAAGCTCCCAGCATATTACATCAATTGGCAGGACTGATGCAAAGCAAATATGACTTCCGCCGGATATCCGCCTTCTGGTGCAGCGGAGTCGGCGTCATCTGATAAGCTTGCAGGAACGATCGTAAGATCTCCTCTGCCATTCTGTCAAAGCGTTATTTTAAACTTGAACGACTGTAGGTATACACGAGTCGATCTGTATGCGCGTTAGACTGGTAACGCTGCGGCTACTACAGGCAGTGGCTGATACCATTACGCCGACAGGAACTACTAGGTTTATTGAAGAAATATTGTCCACAGTTATTGGAAACCAAAGAGTTCCGTGAACCACAAAGTTCTAACTTTGTTATTATGTTTGCTGTCATGATTGTGTTCATCAGGTACACGTCCAGCCACTAGCTAAATTCGTCAACCACAATTGGGAAACACTGAGATTGCACTCGTCCAGCAAACTCTCAAGGTTTGAAGGTTAAAATTTAAGGTTGGATGGTTTTAGCTTTGATGTTTTGCTGCCGAAGCGCAGTTGCTACGTGTAGCGACAAACTTCCGGGATGCAGTATAAATTAAATGCCCTCATACAAATCACATGGCTGGGGCTGCTATCCGCGATAGTTCAGTGTGATGTAGGGGTAAATATCTTTAAACCGTTGCCTGCAGGGAAATCGGTACAACGACGAGTTCCCCGAACATAACACAATTATTGTTCAGTGCCAATAAATCCGGTCGATGAGAAAATTAACGAGATTGTAGGTTAATATTCCGGTATTTTTTGTACTGAGGAAGCAAATAGCATTTTACACAAGTGGGTCGGTTTTAATGTGTTTCTGGTTATTTAAAAAATTGAGCAGATCCTCTATGATTGAATGGTACAGAAGCTGCTTCACGTCAATCAAAGAGCAATTGATGCCATCATCCGGTCTGCTCCTATGCTCTGCAGTTTTATGACATGTCGAGAGAGCGTGACGCTGGAATTTGCCGTGGGTACATGAGCTGTGGTAAAATGATATTCGAGCAATAGTACTGACAAACGTTTGAGACGATTTGCCGTGTTCACGGGTATGCGATTCTATACACCGAAACTGGCTAGTAATGATACACAATCGATCTGCAGTACGAGTTAGCGACCCAGCAACATGCGATGAACCGTCTTGACAGCAAACGTTAATGCTTTCTTTCTTGATCTGAGAGTAGTTTAGTACGGATATCGTTAAGGCACAGAATGCGTGGTCAACCGCTCTCACGGTGCTAGAGTGGTCCAGCTGACGGAGCACCGCTTCAACTCCATAACTAGAGGCATTTGCTGTGACAAAGTTGTTTGATTTTGGATCATAGTGCTAGTATTAAATTATATAAATAGCTTTCTTAATGTGTTCAAACGCGCCCTTCTATTGGCGTGACAATTCCATTAACAAGTTTTGCTAAGTAACTCGCTCATTGATCACAGAAGCGGGTGTGTGTGAGGAATAGATGCACTGCAATAACTCACCGTGCCAAGGAAAGATTGCAGGCTACGTATATGGGTGGTGCGGAAGTTCCTGTAAGATGCGCATCTTTTCACTGTTGACTGCTCGTCCGTAACCATCGAAAATACAACCAAAGCATTTCAGTTGTGAAAGTAGATTAGGCCAAGTCAAGTCAAAAGAAGCTGTAAACAGCCGAGTTGGTTCATTTGCGCCATTCAAACTACTACTGAAGATATACTGGAAGATACCATTAAATATAGAATACTTAAGTGGGAAAACGGAACGTGCACAACTGTCACTCCAACAAGTTCGAGCACCGCATGTCTATGAATTTCGTTGGATCGAGAAACAAACATGATAGATAATACAACATAGTGCTACAATATGCTGAAGTGCGGGCTAATAAGGTTTTAAATTCTGAATGCGTAGAATAGGAATAAAGCGTTTATGAAACTTCTCTTTGCAATGGGTGAAATCGGTCCTTCAGTATCTCAGAAGAACAAATATTGCATGCATCAAGATGTCTAAATTGGTCAAATCAACCAAAATGTCTCTAGAGGATGTTGCATCTAAAATGGTGCTTTAGCGATCAATCCAATAAGATGTACTCGTTCTGGAGCAGTCCAAGAAATTTGACTTCGGAGCAGTATAAAAAACGGAGTATAATTCTGCCGGTCTTATTCCGTCATGTTTACACTGAACATGGGATGTGTGTTTGATGCTGCGCAAACCCCGACTGGTCCCCCTGTGGGCGCAAGTGTCTTGTGTCAGCCCAGGGAAGCCGCAGTGACAGGCAAATCCGGAATCGGATGTTGCCCAGCAGACGAAAGTGAATTTAGCTTTGTTGCTTGAACTTTTAAGCGTGTCGCGGAATTGGTACTTTTGTTCGTTTGGGTCGTGAGCGTAAGAATGGCTCAAAGATATCTTTGACTTGGTTGCCTGACTGTTGTGGATTTAGTAAGCTCATCCTCCTTGTAATTAGCTGTGACTATATTGAGTACCGGTCGCATTTTTCACGCCGTACAGTTGTTAAGCAAACATATCGTAATATATTAGAATTAGTGAACTGAGTGCAGGTAACTATCACGTGTGAAAAGAGGAAGTCAAAGACATGTGAGCATTTTCTGTGATTGAGAAATACCGGTACAACATGTACACAGGACGCAAACAGTGTCGAAGCACTGAATACCTAGTGAAAGGAGGCAAATATTCTATCACACAGGGGTTGTACAGATATTTAACGAATTGGGCTTATTGTGGTCTGGGGCTAATAAAGTTCACACACAATTTGACACTTACAGAGAAATGTGCTTCGACTATGAAGATCCATGCACATTTGTCATTCATATGGGGGATTCAGACAAGTTACATCTCACTGAGTGAATTCAAGCTACATTCACACTTCACAAGTATAATCACTATGCCTGAATTCAGGCCGCGTGTCACATCTCCCAAGTGATCTCATGGGATGAATTCAGGTCACATGTTACATATATGTTAGTTTCATAGGAAGAAGACTTGCATGCGAAAACCACACACGTCCTGGAATCTTGCTGCTTCACGAATCGCTGGAATGTGAATAGCTTGAAACATAGGTGAAAATCCGGACGATTGGATGCGTATGAAGCATATGGTTATCCAGTGTACATCCTTAACAAACAATTGGCTAAACAAACTCACAAGCTTTGGTAGTCATGTCATACTGAAGCAATTAGTAGCATGTTGCTCAGGTTTAAGCGGCAGTTGATGCAAGATGTCCGAGTATCCCAACCAATGATCGTTTTTACCGTTGTCCGAACTCGGCAAAGCGTAAGTGGAGTAGTAGTGAGAAAATTGCAAAAGCTGTTCTTTGTTGATCAGATCAAAGTAACGGTGGGTTATCGAACAAAAAGGTAGTTCGCTACTCGTTACTATGGAATTGGCAGCTGAAAGGACTCCGCCCATTCTCTTATAATGTTGTCCTACTAGTGGACAGCACATTGTGTTGTCCAACACTACCGCATGACGCTAAGCATCCCGTTCAGCCTGGCGCACAACATTTCATGACTAGGCTTATAATTTTGGACTGATCGACGCCTCCCGCCTTTTATTTCGAGTTACCTCAGCGCTACTGAAGCATACGTGCTGGTTAAGCAGTCAGCGTAGTCCCAAAGCATGGTGCACGCTGTAAGAGGCTCGGCCCTGTGACAAAATATGGTCCCCTTCATCCAACAGCGTTACATGTATATCAAGCAGCTTTTAACGTTGTTGCCATCGCTTACTTCCGACTAATAATAGCAAATAAAAACGAAAAATGTGATAGCGGTATGGCTGTATATCCTATTTTCACTCAGTGATAGGTAAACAGATCGAAGTTATGCACTCTGTGAGTACGGACTGCTTCCTAGGTATCTTTTCAAAAGTTGTCTTATGATGAGAGTTTACAGTGACAACAGATTGGATGTACGCGGAGCTGAAAGCAAATTATAAGCCGTAATTCGACCATAGAACCAGGCTCAGTTGCGACAGACGTAAAGTGGAAATAATTGCGGATGGGAATTCAGCCTTTTCTGTATGATTCATCGTGAATATACCTGATTTGTTTAGTGCGATTGGTGCGTGGTTAACATCATGTCGACGATGAAATTCTTCAGACAGCGGTGCTTGAGTGGAAAATATATTTAACAAGATACCCTTTATACCGGGGATGTCCAAATTCCGGCCCGTGGGCCAACTGCGGCCAGCGTAAACATTTCAAGTGGCTGGCGGCCTCATCATAAAAAAATAAATCCAGGCTTGGACTTTTTTTTACATGTGTGATGTTTGTTCATATCTTAACGTTAGACTGAATAAGACCCGACATCATTTTACCGCACAGAATGTGGACCTCGTTGAGAACAAAGTTTGAACATCCTGCTTTAGACCAAGCCGCGGCCACCCTGCCGAGTAAATTGCTGACTTTATAGTTAACTGGATCCTGTACTGGCGAAACAGTTGCATCAGGTGCAGAGAGAAACCCACGAGTTTCTAAAAAGTCGTTTAATGTATTATTTGCCGACTCTACAGCCTTGTCAAAGGTGGTTCTCAGGGAAGCGCAGTTTAAAGTCAGGAGAACTAATTCTTGTTGATGTACGCAATCCAAGAGGTCCATGGACAAAAGGCTTAACCGAAGAGGCAAAGCCTGGGCGTAAGAACAAGGTGCAGCTTCCGGCAAGCACGCTTATTGGCGATTCTAATTGAATAAGCTGTTTAAACACTAAACGATACTAAGCTCGCTGTGGGAATGAAAAATCCTATCCCTCCGACCATTTATACTGCAAATTCCTGGTTTCCTGATGTATCGTTCCTAGTATCCATCTACTAGTAGCATATCCGCTCTTCACATTTGTACGCACATGGATTGGGTAGATTGACACTACCGACATCATTTAGAATCCCGATTACCCGAGGAACTGCCTCCTTTCAATTGCCCCTTAGACATCATTACAAAAATTTTACTTAATTACGTTTATCGATTTGTATATCACAAATAACTGAAAACTTTTTTAAAAACGCTACACGCTAGGTAGTTTAACGTGTGGTGGTTTTGGGCGAATACGTGAAATATTGCTGTAACGAAATGCGGGTCTGTTCACTAATCTAAACCCGGTCAGTTGATTACAGTTTCTTATGCAAATCAGCTTTAGTTATTGTGGACAAACAGTGACGTTAGCTAGTTGATGTTGGCTCACTGCTAGGCAACGTTTTCTGCAGTACAAGTACCTATCATTTTGTAAGAGACCCTAGGTTGCGTTCATTCCGAATGGTAGTCATTCAACATCGTCTTTTTATATACATGAGAACGTACATTATCAAATTTTACAATACCCACTGCAGACGTTTAAATTAAATATCACTAAAGATGCAAAATTGTACTAAGACAACAATGGCATTTAGGCTGTAAATGTCGCCCAAATGAAACATCCGAATCTGCATCCAGTTGACGGTACTGTGTCGAAGCCTAGTTTCTTGACCCGTGAGGGGATTTCTTAAGATATAGAAAGCGTACCGGCTTTATCACAGTGGCCAAATTTAAAAAGATTTGACGAGGAACAACTTCAATGATCTTGTTACTAGTCTAGCAAAATAAATTTTATATGCTTCATGTAAATTGACAAATTTGCGGCGGTGAAAATGCGACCGCAGATTTGTAGACCCTGCCATGCAGGTCGATTTTTCTGATACTGGCCACCGCGAGTGTTAATCATAAGAGGGCGCTGTGCGTCACTACCTGAAGAAAGATCTGCGACAGATCTGTCTATAAAATATTTCGGCTGCAATTAGGACTGGTGACTAGTATTGATAGAGGTTCAATGCTGTGTTCAAGCCAGCTGAAAATTCTCCATCCAAGCAGACGGTTTATTTTGTTTTATTTCCGTCAACATACAGTCTGAATATTCCACCTTGGATATCACCAATGGTTTTTCAAAGTGATCCAATTAATCCTCATCCAATTTAAGAGAAACATACAGTCCTGGTTTTTAAGGGTTGAAAATGTACATTGTGTTAACTTTAGTTAAAAAGGTTCCTCGAATTTAGTGCAACAGCCAAGTGTGGGGTTGAACACCTCTGGGAAGTACTTCTGTATGACGTCGGTGATTGTAAACCTCTGTGCAAAGTACCACTGTGACGACGATTCCGGACCTGATGAACCTTCGTTGGTTAGGTTACACACCGATTCAATATGAGAACCCTACAAGTTTAACGTGGTGATTCATTCTATACCAACTTTGTTAAATCCCACATTGTCTGAAACGGGACTGGCGACTGTTCCCTTATCATTTTGTAAGCAGATTCACAAGCAAATATTCCACATGGCGTTGGAATAATTTCGATGCACTCCTTGCGGTATTTTCTACATTGCCCGCTTATCATAACCTCCAGCTTCGGGAACGCCGTGCATAAAAAAGCCGTGGCTACGGATTCTTTCCGGTATCCTTCCAAATCATGATCCGCCTGTTTGCGCTCTATCTACGGAATATCCAGGAGGCTGCAGATGGAACATGACCCCACTCCAAAGGCGAGCTGCCGATAACAGGATAGTTTCAGTTTCATCGACGGAAGTCACAACAACTCGGAAATGTTTCGGTTTACCATAGTACTGTGAGTGACGGGTGACGGGTAACGCTCGTCAAATTGACGGTTTTAACTACAACACCTCTGATGTCACATATGGAGTTCCACTGGTTGACATCATCGAGTTGTTTTCCTTTTAAGGAATTCGACGCCAATTCTGCACGTTCGTGCAGATTACCGATGATACACTACGTGGAAGCCGGGTTGAGTTCAACCGGACAGTTAGTCTGCATACAACCTGTGGAGGTTGTGGAAGTGTAGATTCGCCCTCTGCATTTAGTTCGGTTTCAGTGGGAGTTACTGAAGGTCCAAGTTTCCGGTTGACTTTAAAATCAATCATCTTCCAACCACCACTATTGTCGTTGCAAGTTTTCCTATCAAGTTAAACAGTCAGTTTCTAATCCCCATTCTGGGTATCTTACAGGACTTGTTAGGTAGTTGCTATTTTGCCCGTCACAAACTATTGTTCATTGTTCAGACATAAGAGTTCCGCGGCTGCTCACACCTTTCCAGAAGCAAAAAGGTGTCACAGGTTTGCCGAAGCATTTTAGCATTTGTCAGAAAATTTATGATGAAAATTCAGCAAACAAATTACGCAAGATCAGTATGGCCCAGTCACAACTATCGGAACACGTAAAATCACAATCCCCAAAGAAGGCACTTATCCAATCTTAAGCAAGAAAAATAATACGCTCATTTGGGGCGTGTCTTAAGTAACCATGATGGATTTTCTTCCCAAAGTTGTTAGTATTGTCGAAACATGCTATGCCACACTTGCACATCAAATAAGAATAGGTATCAAGAGTGAGAGACGTGGCATGCTGACCGGAGTTGTCCTGCTCCTCCATGATGATATGTAATGGACAAATAGCAAGTAGCTAACAATTCCCGTGGGATACTGGTTTACATTGACTGGGGAAACGGGAAGTTCTGGTTTGAGCTGACAAACCGAGTTATTCGCATGCACATATATGCTAGTCTGCCCAGGGCTACGTAACGGCGAGGACTGGTGATTACACTGTTTGCGTTAGTTCGTTTTCCGATGGAAACGGGCAATATCACTTTAAATGGGTTAGAGCACAGTCCAATAACTTTTTAAAAGCGTTAATGTGGGGCGAAATTAACTAAAGTCGTATGTGCGTTCCACGTTCTGGATACTCGAAAGGAGGAAACGTTTTGTCGGTAATCCAGTCGACTTTGTATGTGGCCAGTTTGAGATTGTGGCATCACAGATTAATATTGCGGCTGAGTTGTAACAGATCAGGACAAACGCGATTGGGGCTAGTCATAATTTTTTACATCATAATAACATCACATCGCTGGCGCCGATATTCGAATGTGCACAAGCTTATGACTTACAGTCTGTGTTGTTAGGAGAGGTTAAACAATCTTCCAAATTTTCCGTCCCAATATGTTGTGGCGTTTCAAATTTATTAGCGTGATTGCGCCAGTCTTTAGGTTTGGAATGCATACGCTATGTGTGGTCTCACATAGGCTTTGTGAAAAGATTTATGACTCAAACTTCCCGAACCCTCTTCGTAGCTGGCCAAGGGGCTGACCGCCTCAATCGAAGCCTTTTCAGCCTATTTTGAACAGCCTAGGTCGTCCTGCGCGATTACTCCGAGGTCGCTTTCATGCGTAGTATGTTGTAGCTGTTGCTTTTCCGATCGATATTTAGGAGAACAAAAACGTCGTATGCTCAGAACTTGGCATTTCGTCAAGTTAAACTGGAACTGCTTTTCGGATGACCATGTATAGGCCGTGTCGAGATAGCTCTACCGTGCCGCATCGTTGTCTACTGTATGGAGGTCATGCCAGCTCTTAACGTCATCTGTAAATAGTGGTAGTCTGACTGGAGCTCACTAGAAAGAAGAATGATGAATATTTGGAATAAATCTGGTCTCAATACCTATTCTTTGCGTACGCTCCACTGGATTTTAATTGGGTCGGAGATGGAAATGCTGACTCTAACATTCAGCTGATGTTGAATGAGAAGTTGCTTATCCAACCTAGCACACGGTCACCGATTCCATAGCTTCGAAGCCTGTGAAGAACTCGGTGGTCCAGAATATCGAATGCTTTAGATACGTCTATGTATGCAACTTCGATTCCTTGTATCGTATCGGCTGCCTTCATCCAGCTTGCTTGGGATAAAAGAAAGCTTGTGGTGTGGGACCAATTTCAGCGGAATCCATGCTGCTGTGGTACCATGATGTGGTTACCCACATGGTATTTTCTGAACGTCCCTGTGATTATACCTTCCATAACTTTGGATAACACAGCGAAGGCAGTACTTGGACAGTAGCTTGTGGACTCCGCATGATTGCAGTCTTCAAATGGGAGTGATATTTTCCTGTTCCTGCATGGTCGCAACCTGCATTTCCTCAAAGCTTTCGTTAGAAGAACCGAGCAAACGGTTCCGCGTGGTCCATTGCGGCTGATCTTAATGTTTTCGGTCTGATGTTGTACACATCAGGAGAGCTGTACACAAGCAAGGATACTAGTTTTTTCATCACATTTGCAGCAGCAAAGAGTACGATGCTCACAACGCAATGCTTGCTCATGAAGAAGCGCGCTCATGTGGGTATGAAATACTTACTCCTTCGTACTTTCAGTCCATGCACCATCTGCATCTAACCCACTTCAAAAGGCAACTCATTTATAAGAGGATGCGGTCAGATGATGTAGTGGACAGACAACCATAGTCGATGGGGAACAGTGGGGTCTAATAGAGGTCCAAGTGGAGTCACTGTACACGCACGAGGCGGCGACCCGTGCGCGTCAGGTTGCCCGAGAGCAGGTGATCGGCCAATTGCGTATGAAGGTCATGCGCAAGGGCGTGAAACCACGTTCAACTCGCCCTACTACTCTGTAGTCAGGCGAGAATGGAGTGGCCAGCGAAGTCAAGCCGGCGTCAAAGGTTTCAACGGAGTAGAACGCGGAGGTGAACGATTCTGCTAAATACGGCAAAACTGTGGAACGGAACTAACTCATTTTGGATGAGTCCCAGACGCCGAAGATTGGGTGACCATGCTTTCCTATATTAGTATTTATGGTTCATTAATAAACAGAGACAGCCTATATTGTGGAATATGCCCTGTCTACCGAGCCTTGGATTTTTTGGTTTCTTTCGGTTGGTTAGGCGCATGATTGAGCAGACAGGCGGTCGCAGTCTCACAGGTGAACCAGCGCAGTAGTACAACACGGTCAAACAAAAACAATGGTGCAGACGCAAATGGTAATCGTGGCAATTCGAGGTTATAACCTGTTACTAAGTGTAGAGTAAATCGAGTTCGAAAATTGTAACCACGGGACATGGTTGACATGTTTGAGTGTTGGAAATGAACATAGGGTGGATTTATAAGCATGGCGTCCGTATGTTCTCTGCACGCTCAATTGGAGACAGCGTAATCTTGACTCTTGGATTTAACACAAACATGCATGCGCACTAGCCGTAGCCAAGGACCAGTGGTCGGTTTGCTTTTGGGGACCATTATAAAAGTACTATTGTTAGTACCAGTGTAACCTTCAGTAGGAATAATTCATCCTCGCTAACTTGGTCTTAAAATATGGGGCTGTAATTATTTATGTTTGGTTCGTAAGTCTCCGTGATACATATCATAAATTAACGGCTAGAAAATATCAAAAATTGATTAAAATTAACTTGGTCTCATTAACATCTTCATCTCTAGTATTTTTTACTATGCACACACCTCTAGTGCATAATTTAAGGGCCGATCAGTTTGTGTGGAGATTGAAAACATCTGCTTTTAGTTGCATCTACACTTTGGTTCAGAGAGCACTGAGCAAATCCAGACACCCGTCCTGATCACGCCACTTTGGTCGCTATCTAGCTTTATGGAGCAGAATTCAGCGTTTATCTACATCTCCATTTATCTGTCCATCTGGCAAATGCACTACTGTTTAGCATGCAGATGATAGAGAGCCCAGTGGATTCGCAAACCACTGTTTATACAATTTAGCAAAAGTTTGAAAGGGAGAATTAACGCATCTGGGTAATCATGCCATTAGTACCACATTGAGTCTGCAAATAACCCGCCGATTTCTGCTTACTCTGTTATAGCCACGGCTGAGATTTTCTTAATTTTGTATTCCTCTGTGAAGTACGATGGCGTTGAAAGTATCTCAAAACTATAGGTGTTCCAACTGAGTTATGCGCAGTACACACCGATCCAGAGTTACTTCCGGGATCTGAAATAAACTCCTCCCAGTGGGGCTCTATCTCCCCCCCACAGACACTGATAACTGAAATGAAACACGGAGTTTGTCAATTCGAAAAATCGGCATTGTTGTTGGGCAGGCTTAAACACATAAGCGTCTGGCGTGAACCATCGCGATGGTGTGGACCTTACGGTGGTGCGATGGTTTGTGTGCCTCAGCGATCCAATGAGCTATGCTTGGTGGTGCGTTTGCATCTTCAGAGTCACTCATACCAGATTGGTCAATGGTTAGAGGCCAGACAAACTCAGCCTCCTGGTCCTCCAGGTTGGGAGTTGGAATGAGGGTGGCACCTTATTCTTTAAAACAGACTCCTTGTAGCCCAGCGCCAAACCCGCTGCCGTGCGGTCAGGTTTTTGAACCAAAGGCTTTGGTTGAGACCCCTAATGTTTCTCCTATCTAGTCCTGGGCAACCTGACAGTATCTTGCCCACGCAGTACTATGAAGCTTATTTCAAACAATTTCTTGATGCTCTGGTCACCGCAGAGGATAATATACGGTGCCCTATCTGCTGCATCGAGCAGGGTGGATAGGGATTTGGATGCTACTGCTCAAGCCTTCCCGTCTTCTTATTCCCCATCTTACGCGTTTTCACTCTTACCGTCCCCTTCCAACTTCACTTATACCCCCCAGCTTTCAACCCCCGATTCCTCGCCCTCCCCCAACATGCTATGCTAGGCATTTACCCTCTAATTTCGCCTCACATGTGAACGCGGAGCGTCACTCCTCTCCTATCGACAAGCCCATGTCCAACCAAGCGGTCCATTCCAGTTCATCAGCTTGCATTTGGAGCCTGTGATCCTCCTTCAGATTGGCATGCTTCAATCTACGCACACTGCTACAAATCGCTCAACAGGCAGCACTTTCCTGAACATTAGAGACCCTCTCGATCGATAGCTGCTGCTTATCAGAGACTCGCCTGCAAGAATCGAGCACTGCGCTCACTCTGCGATCTCCTTCAGGTGACTCAAGCAGTATTTTCTCATTGCGCCTATCCGGTGACGATGCAGCTTTGAGCACCGGCCAAGCTGGTGTTGGCATTGCCCTGAGTCCCCGGGCTGAAGCTGCTCTGGTTGATTGCATTCCAGTCAGTAGCCGGATGTGTGCGGTCCGATTGGCTGGCTCGTTTAAAGCTTCGAAGTCGCGCGGGACTAATAGATGTCTATTCATCATCGCTGCCTATGCGCCCACAAACTTTAGCGATGATTTGGAAAAGGACGACTCTACCGCCAACTGACCCAGCTCCTTCGCCACAGAAGAAGCACGGACACTGTTGTGCTGGCGGGGGATATGAACGCACAAGTTGGAAAGTTGTCCACTGATGAACTGCAACTGGGCGGTCAACACGGTGTAGGCTCCCGTAATGATAACGGTGAGCGGTTCCTCCATTTGTGTGAAAATACTCGCCTATTTTTTGCGAGCACTAATTTCCGACACAGCACCCGCCGGAGGGTGACTTGGCGCTCACCAACCTCCAACCAGCCTTGGACGCAGATAGATCACATTGCTATCAGTTACCGCTGGAGAGGCTGCATCCAGAAGTGTCGCTCGATTTGGAGCACATGTGTGAACACCGATCATGTACTTGTATGTGCTGACATGCGGATGTGTTTTGGCGGACGCGCACGACGACGTCGTGAGCGCATTGACACCAGCCAACTGACAAAGCCAGCTGTTCTGAATGCGTATCGAAGTACGCTGACATGCGAGTTGAGTAATGGCTCACTGGAGACAATTGATGGTCACTGGTCACATGTTCGCCAGACCTTACTGGCAGCAGGCAAATCCTCATGTGGTATGTCAAATAGCCAACATAGACATTGGGTCTCTTCTCGGTCTTTGGAACGTATCGAAGCTCGCCGGGATATCCCGGCTGGAAGTGAACACGATGAAACTTGCAAAGAGCCCCGGGCAACACTCCGTGCTAGCCTAAAGAGAGACCGCGAATCTCGGTGTTCTCACGGTACGTCAGAGTTGGAAGTGGCCACTGCCCTTGGCAACCATCGTAATTTATTCCGTCTGATACGGGAAATGGGCAGCAGGTGACCTAGTGTTAGTGAAACAATTTGTGATGACAGTGCACAGCCTATCCACAATTTGTCAAAACGTTTGGAGCGTTAGGCTGAGCATTTTGAAAAGCAATATAATTAGCTAGAATTATTCGATTCGCCGGTCACAGATCGCCCTGCTCCGTGGGCTGCTTCTTTGGATCAACCCTCCCGCTCAGAAGTCGAACTTGAGATCGGACTGTCGAAGTTGAACAAAGCCGCTGGACCAGATGACCTTCTTCCAGCTCTTTTCAAATTAGGAGGCTTTGCTCTTGTTGACAGTTTGCATGAATTACTAGTGAAACTGTGGGAGCAGGAGATTGTCCAAACCGACTGGAGCCGCTCCGTTATTGTTCTCATCTTCAAAGACGGCTCGCGCTCGGAATGCGGAATCCATGGAGGAATCAGTCTGATCTCCATCGCCTCCAAATTACTCGCCTCTATAATCCTTCACAGACTGACTGGCGCTCGTGAAAGCCAGATTCGTGAGCAGCAAGCCGGGTTTCGTCGTGGTCGTGGTTGCATCGACCACATATACACCTTGCGTCAGTTGTTACAACATCGTCGCACATATTGGCGGCCCACCGATGTCGTGTTCCTCGACATCAAAAGTGCCTTCGATTCGGTTGATTTATGTGCCCTTTGGAATTGTCTACTCAGGTTTGGTGTGCTCGAGAAATATTTAAATATTATCCAGGCATTATACACGCGTAGCACAGGCAGTGTGAGGGCTTACGGCAAGCTGTCGCCATCCTTCAATATCTTCAGCGGTGTAAGACCAGGATTCCTGCGGTCACCTTTCCTGTTCAACTTCGCTATTGACGAAGTCATGGAGATTGCATTTACAGAACATGACTTGGAAGGTGTGCAGCTACTCCCAGGAGAACGACTTCTTGACTTGGAGTATGCAGACGACATTGCCCTCATCCGTGACAGCTCCCGGACGTGCAAGCCGCGCTGGACAGATTAGCACTGACTTTCAGTCGCTTCGGGTTTTGCTTTGCGCCACCGAAGTGCGAAACGTTCCTCCAAGATTGGCAGGGATCGCCCTCTGTGCTGATCCTTGGTGGGGATCAGCTAGAAGTAGTACAGAACTTCATTTACCTGGGAAGTTGTATAAACGCCCTTGGGATCGAAGACGAGATCACGAACCGTATAGCGAAAGCTCGAAATGCTTTTGCTAACATTCGACACCTATGGCGGCGGCGCGACATCACTCTCGCCCTGAAGGTTAGAGTATACAATGCAGCGGTACGTTCGACCTTACTGTACAGTTGCGAAACCTGGCCCCTAAGATCGGCGGACATGACGAGGCTAGTTACGTTCGACCATCGGTGCCTTCGCAGTTTTGGCTCACATCTGGTGGGAACACCGCGTGAGTAGCGAGCGTGTTTGACGTCTTGTTGACGGCCCAGGAAAAGGAACTGAACCGCTCAGCACCGTTATTTCCCGCACCAGGCTCTGATGGCTAGGCCACGTGTTGCGCATGCCAGCCCACTGATTCTCTCGACGTGCGTTGTTTGCTCACCGGGGATGTCGATGGAAGAAGAGGAGAAGTGGCCAAGCGATGACTTGGTCGAGAGGAATGAAGTCCCTCACTTTGGAGCTGGCCTCAGTTGGAGCTTCACTGCTCCCTGTTTGGGGTCCAAAAGACGGTGAACACGTTTGGCTGGATACACTTGCTGACATGGCAAGCAGCCGACCTCAGTGGCGTTTGTGCTGTGAGTTTCTTTCTCCATCCCCATCCCTTTTAGCCTCCCCTCCACCTACAATCTCATTTCCCAGCGGAAAACATAATTATTTTTTGTTTTTGCCTGGTAGCTGGCTGGTTGCTTACCGGAGCGATGCCTATCCGTTGCTGGTAGCTCAGCTGGTATGCAATTGTTATATTTATTTTTCCTTTATGTATTGTATGTATATATGTATTTCCTTTACGTATTGCGGTACAATCGCGGTGTTTTACCACCTCTAGCTGACATGTATAATGATGATGATGTCTGGCGTGAAAAATTTGTGGAGAGTAATAAACAGCCCGTTTAAATCGCAAAAGTCGATGGCATTACATTCAACACTACTGTGTGAAACATACACTAGGAAGACAAATCTCTTCAGTTTATTACCGCATAATCTCGTTAGGCCCTACAGAATTCGTGCAATAATGAAATGACCAGAAATTTTTATGACGCCTTCTTTTTCCGAATCCAAATGATCCATACTTGTATGGGACTCCAACTGGTTAACAACATTTCTCTAATGAAATGGGTGTGCAGTCAGTACACGCTGCAACTGAAGACCGGAGTTGGATGACGGCGGACACAGGGGCGTAAGAAGAAAAGCGGGAATCAAGGTGTTTTGGTAGAATAGTCTCGTACATAGTCGACCGGTCGATTAACATGCTCGACTATTTTCACTTGGATACTACCAGCTGGGGATACATGCAGTCTTCGAACGTGAGTTTTTCCGCTCACGGTTTTAATGTCATTCTGCTAGATTGAGCCTTCGATCATTAGCCGACAAGTTAGTGCGTATTGTGAAGGTAACAATGGCAGTGGTGAACTAGACAGTTCCTGTGAATGGCAAAAAGGGTCTTCTTGCTTATCGTTGCAAGAGAATCCAAATTAACTAATAAACTAATCGTTCGAACATATTATTTCTTCAATACACCTGCCGCCATGCTCAGCCGTCTAACTAAACGCACATTACTTCGATGGTTCACTTAACAAAATTCAGCTGCCCAGTGCAATGTAAACGTAAAATCTATACTAAAGTTGACTTCCATGCAACGAGACTGGAGTCTGCCGCAAGAAGGAGGGACCGTAATGCGGTGAACTGATTTGCCTATCTCTCTGTTCCATTGAGCCATACCGAGTGGTGCACCCAGGTGCCACACTTACCGTGCATGGCGTCTGAATTGTCTCTTAGGTTAGGCAGGCAAAGCCGAGTAGTTGATAGGTGGCACATTCTTGACAGCTTGTTAATGCACAAAGCGCACTAAGCTGGATGTCTAAAGCTTCATCCTGTATGGTTTGGAACATTTGCGCACCCGAACCACTCATTTGACCTGCATAACGGGGTAACGGTAATCGCTTTGCCGTGTGTGGTTCTCCCATGGTGACAACAATGTGGGCAATTCATAAACCCATAATATCGAGCTTTTTATGTCAGATCCGTCCGCAAGCGTAACAAGATGGAGTTGCCTCTCTCCTACTGCGTACTATCATTTTCACAAGCCTCGTCGTCACGGCCAAGGATGAGGTGACGGACGACAGTTGGGGTTTGCGCGAATCCTGGCAATGATGTTCAAAATGACATCGTCTCGAATCGGTGTGAAACGCTTTGTTACTACAGAAGTTATAGCCCTCGGTGATCAGCACGTGATGAAATTCCTCCCATATGTACAAACGCATCGGTCGTGATCGATCAGTCCGGACTTTCCATGGACCATATCCTGTGAGTGCGACTGAACAAACGTGAAAGTAACGTATAGTTCGTTCGGAATGCGGTTGGTGCAACTTCCACTCTCAAAAATGTTCCGTTTCAGTTCCGCGTCAACGGAAAGTGTGGGTTTTGGACACGGTGATCCCAACAACCGAAATTATTTCATTTCTTGTCTTCAACAGACGTGAGCGATTCGGCCAAACAAAGTCTAGCTGCTGAGCAACTGAAATCAGACGCGGCTGCGTGGCGCACTTAGGATGTCCACCCTACTTACCCTTCATACAACATGCGTGCGCTGGCGGCAGCAAATAACTCACCGAAACAGAACGCAGTTTATTCTGGTAGATTATTGAGTTTACACACTACATGTAACGTAGTGCTGGCAGTCGAGAGTAGGGAAACGCAGTTCGAACAGTCACAGCACATAAGTAACCAACGTTCCACACACACACACCTACACACATAAACACAAACACACACTGTACGTGTTACTCGGCTGCGCGAGGGATATTAACACACTCAGTGCGGTTAATGCAACTGAAACGGTTCCCCTTGATCGACTGGGGTTAGCTCAATTATGCTGCCTGCATAATTACCGCGCTGACTAAGATGATGACAAGTCAACCCTAAGGGCATGCATTGTGTGCGCGAGTGGAAAGCTATTGTGAGGAGGGAAGCGTATAAGCATTACGTGAGCGTACTTCGTAGACATATTACAAATTGTGAGCGATCAGCGAACCGATGAGTCTTACACAGTTAGTAAGGTGTAATAGGAGGCTCACTTTCATTAGTAGAATCAATTAGTTACGTGCAAAGTTGGCACTTTATAACTCGATCGCCTTCCAATCAATTGGGAAATTCAACAGCAGAACAATATTTGTGAAATAAGACTGGTGTCCGTCACATTCACATTTGAAGATAAGAACGTTCCTGCGATGATCAACTCTTCCCTCAGCTTACCTCACAGACAGTTGTTAGCTTCGCTTTGGTTACTAATGAGTAGACGGATTTGGATTGTTAGTTTCACCTGCTAGCTAGTTGCACTGGAATGCGTAAGGTAGTTCCAAAAGACTGTAGCAATTCTGCCTCCTAGTTTGCGCATCCTGAAGGACATGGAGCTGGTGCAAAATTAACCTTTTTCAACTTTTCTTTCTAAGGCGAAGCTGGTGTGCGGTGGATGGTGGACGGTGAACTAAACTGCACTGAGAAATGTCGATCACATCCCATGGTTGGAGCAAAGACTCAATTTATCTTCTGGTGGATGTGCGTCGGTTCCGAGGCTGATAATCTCCCGTGTACGTTGATGATACCACTCAGCAGCTTACGTCTTTGGCTGGTGGTTCAACAGTCTGATTCTTCGACCGTGTTCCCTACTTCGCTTATATGTAGGGAGGGAGAGCCCAAGGTGCGCTGAGGTTGATGGTAGCTAGATCCTGACTGATGGTCTACCTACTGCTGCTACTGTTGTGCCATTTGCTCATGTTCTGGACGCCTCGTGGCGACCGCTGGGTCGGAGTTGGGTTCCGCCCTTCTCCCTGCTAAGATCCAGGACACCAAACCGCATGAGTCAGTGAACTGGCCATGTGTTAGACCCGCTGCCTTTAGGTTGAACATTTAATCGATGACTTTGGCTGAGGACTGGAGTAGTTCTGCTGTCAGATGTGGGCGCTTTGCCAGTATCCTAGTCCATCCTCTTTGGAGGTTAGGAAGAGGTCGATGGCCCACTTCCCGTAAAATCTAGTCATGGGAGACAACAGGTCTACGGGTTATAAGCTCACAGCTAGATTTGCGTAGTGCACCAACGTCACACATAGTCTTTGACCGTAGAAGGACACCACTGCGTATTTAATGGTTTGCTACTGCCTACGTCAAGCCCCTGGTCAAAATGGTGCAAACCCGCCAAAAACCACCTGCGTCCGGCCGTGGTCGCAGGTGTATCCTACTACGGTGGCAAAGCATGTACGAGTCGTTCTAGTGCCTCAAAGGCTACGTGTGACGGCCGTCAATCTGATCCTAATCTGTCTCTGAAATCACATTCCCGAGCTGGATCTGCTCTCCAGTGCATTTTGGGTCAGACAGTTGAGCCAAAGGCTCCGGTTGGAGTTCCTCAAGCTAACCTCCGAAGCACAACGACCACCTGGCGTGCGATTGCCCACCAATGTTATCGTATGCTTGCTCGCAAATCACTAAGCATCAGGTGCTGGAATGTGCGCACACTACTGGACCGGAACTCGGAGTGAGCGCCTCAAGCGACGCACTGCACTTGTCGAGATGGAACTGGCGCGCTACCACATCGATATTGCGGCGCTCAGTGAAAACCGGCTCGCTGAGCAAGGTAAGTTGCATGAAGCAGGTGCTGACTACACATTTTACTGTGTGGGCAACGCCGCCTCAGCACCACGTGATCATGGGGTCGGATTTGCAATATCCAATCGCCTCCATGACCAGCTGGTGGGTGAACCAACAGGCATCAGTGCGCGACTAATGACTGTTCGCCTACGACTCGGAAGAGGTAAGTTTGCCACCTTTATAAGCACGTACGGTCCGACCAAGTGTTATCCTGATGACACGCGTGGTCAATTCGACACTCAGCTATCCTCCGTCATATGATCTGTGCCGAGGAGCGACCGACTATTTTTGCTGGGTGATTTCAACGCGCGCGTTGGGCTTGATGCATCTGTGTGGACAGATGTTATCTTTCCGCATGACATTGGTTCAGCGAATGCAAAAGTTGTCAGGCTGCTCTCACTGTGTGCCACTCAAGACCAGATGAGCACGAAAACTGTTTTTGCAAGGAGTGCGTGTGCTATAGCAACCTGGACGCACCCACGGAGTGCTCACCCTCATCTGCCCGACCATGTCATCGTACGTCAGCATGATATGCATGAAGTGCGCATAACAAGTGTACCGTGTAAAGCTGAGTGCAGCGCTAAGCACAAATTGGTGCGAACGGAAATACATATATTTTCGTAAATTTATGTATTTCACTCTCGCCGTGAATCGGCTTAAATTTAACATTTTCTCCATCGGTATTGTGGAGAAACGTACTGGGCTGCAGAAGGCGATGGGTGCATGCCTGTGTGATGTGGACTGCATAGCCCCAGTGGGCGGCCTGGGCACTGCATTCGCGACCACGTGACAGCTGCTGCAGAGGAGACCATCGGGCGCGCGAAGTGTAAGCGACCTGAGTGGTTTGATGAGAACAAGGCAATGATTGGTGCATTGGTGTCGGAGGAAAACGCAGCATTTGCTGCACATGCGGTAGACCCCAGTAATTTGGGGAGGAAGTGCAGTTTCGCAAACTACGACGGCGACTGACCCGCGAGCTCCGGCGCATTAAAATGTATGGTGGACGGAGAAGGCGAGGCAGATGGAATGCTACGTCGAACGCCTCCAACACAAGGAATTCTTGAAGGCGGTGTATGGACTGAGATCGGAGATGCTGGGGAAGCTGAACGATGGTAGTTCAGGCGCTACCTACACACAGACTGCAGACATAATGCAGAGCTGGCGAAAACACTTTGACTGTCTCTTGAACAACCGTTCAGAGATCGACTAGCCTACATTGTACGGTCTTAAGAAGCACGATGTGATGGCGAGTCTAGAGGAGGCACCTACACTGGATGCGACGCAGAGAGCACTTGCTCAGCTGCGAAACGGCAAGTGTGCCGGTGCCGACAGGATCCAGCCTGAAGTTTTGAAACACAACGGACCGGCGTTGGTGACTGCGCTGCACCAATTGGTGCAATGCGTATGAATTGAGGAGGTGCTTCCTGAGCTGAAGGTTATCCTTGTGCTTCCACTGTACTAGGGCAAATGTAGCAAGCAATGTTGCACGAACTAACGTGGCCTCAACTTGCTGAGTTGTGTGGGCAAGATGCTTGCCTGAATCCTGCTCACCCGTCTCGTCAGTCAGGTTGTGGAACCTAACGTAGCGGAAGACCAGTGTGGATTCCATTCGAGTCGCAGTACTATAGATATGGTGGTTGCTGCTCGGCAGTTGCAGGAGAGGTTCAGATAAGGACACCAGTCATTGTACTCGCATTTTTGTTGATTTCACCAAGGCATTTGATACGGTGAACCGCGAGGCATTGGGGTTGGTGTTGGGAAAGTTTGGTTGTCCGCATAATTTGTAAGTTTAATTAAGTGCCTGCAGAGTGGCATGCGGATGAGGGGAAGCTGAGTGGCGAAACCTCGGATGACTTTGCAGTTATCTCTGGTGTGAAGCGTGTCTTTTTCTTAGCTCCTGCCCTGTTTAATATATATCCTCATGCAATGGTGTCTTGTGCTTTTGATGCGGCTTGTGCTTACGGTGTTCGTGTGGAGCACCGTATTGATGGTGGGTTGCTGAACATCCGTCGTTTCGGTGCGAGAACTACAGTCTATGAGACAGTTAGCCGTATGCTGCTGTTCGCTGACAACTGTGTGTTGTTTGCACAAGGCGCGGATGAGTTGTAGCACATGATTAGTGCTCTATCTTCGACAGCGGTCAAATTCGGGCTCACCATCAACACAGGCAAAACTGTCTGTCTCTTTCAGCATTCTTTGGAAGTGCAATCCTCAACATTGCCGCGAATCAGCCTTGGTGCTCAAGTATTGGAAACCACTTCCCCCTTCTGCTACCTTAAGAGTGTGGTTTCGACTGACCACCAGCTACACAGTGAGCTGCACATTCGTGTGTCGAACGCAGCGACGCAATTCAGGAAGCTGGAGTACCGAGTGTGGAACAACCATCAACTTGCCATTGGCACTAAGCTGATGGTGTACAAATCCATGGTACTGTCCCTTCTTCGTTACGGCGGTGAAACGTGGACGATGTTCCTGCAATTCGTGCGATATCTCAAGTGGTTCCAACAACAGTCTTTGCGACGGATTTTGCGCATCGGTTGGAGCGACAGAGTTGCTCACACGGAAGTGTTGCGACAAAGTGGAATGTATGCAGTGGACTGCATAACTTTACTGAGACACCTGAGGTGGCTGGTTCATGTAAGCCGTATGGATTCGACGCAGATACCGAGACAACTTTTATATGGTCGGCTGAGTACTGATAAGCGGTACGTGGGTAAAACAAAGTTATGTTACCGCGACATGATCAAATTGCACCCCTCACGTTCTAATCTTGATTGTTAGTCATGGGAATAGAAGGCAGTTGATCGGCTTGCATGGCGCGATCTGATAACCAAAGCAGTTGCCGAAGTGCAGGAGAAAGACTTCAAGCATGCAGAGAAGTAGCGGTAAGTGCGGAAGTGGCAATCACCGATGGGTTGTACTCCATCGACATAGAGCCCATTGGGCTGTAGCACATGCGGTCGCGAGTGCATTAGTCAGGCAGGCCTAGTGAGTCATGAGTGAGGTCACTCGGGACCACCACCGAAGATACTACCGGCCCTGCAGAGAACGTAGGCAGAACCGGCGCAGCGTTTGTAGGTACGCTGCATGCGATTTTCTTACCGTATATTTGCATGATGTCTCTTTATTTCAGGTGTTGTGCTTTTAATTTGGTTATAAGGCTTTACTTTCTCATATTTTTGTCTACAAGTACTATCTGTGAACTTGCACACGTCGCTGAAGTTAACTGCAGGTAATTTCCATGACATTTTGGCTTTTGTGGCATTTCCTTAAAATATTTTTTCTGAGCTCTTGAACTTAGCGCTGATTTGTTCGTAATCAATATGTTTATACTCCCATTTAGTGAAGAGTTATGTCTCTGTATCTGTAGCCATTATGGATGTATTTTAATACAACCTGTCGTTTCAGGTGATTGGTTGTTTCTTTATATTTTCGGTGTGGCTGCGCTTCATGTGCCTGTTGACAAGGTGCCTACATATCTATTACCCACTACCTAGTACATACTGGCTGCATGAGACAGTTGGTCTTTGCTGGAGGGGACGGGGTGAACGGTCCTTGAGGCCTTGCTAAGCTCATAGTGGTCTTCCATACACTCAGTGTGGAGCGGACTACGGTCCAGCTACCGCCTTGTGTGTGCTTGATTCCCAAATACAGGGTGCTTATGCTTGCCTGTGAAGGAGTGTAGGCCGGCACCGCTGATGAAACGTGGATCCCATCCACATAACTCCCGGCCTTATTCCTTCGGGTTTACACTGGATATGGGGTGTGTGGATGGAACTGTGGGAGGTGCAGCACAAGCCACCCATGCTCTCTCTGAAAGCGCAGGCGTCCTGTGGCTGGCAACATTGACAGGCAAATTCGAAACCGGATGCCGCCAACCATATATATATATGTATGTATATATATATATATAGGGTGCAAATATTGTGCCAACGAAAGCATGCTGGAATAAGAAACAAACTGCGACTTTTTGTCCGGTTTTCCGCTCACGGTTGTTGCGTTGTAGATATTTTGTTGTACTAGAAGTTGGTAAAGCAATCAACACGCGCACAACGATACGCGTTCGCAGTTTACGTCGGCCTTTAGACATGGCTTACAGGGTCTCCAAACAGCGACATCCCGTATCTCTGCAATCCAAACCAGGCAGTCGAAAACAACCGACCGAAGCCAACTGCTTCTAAGTTTTCTTGCCGCTTGTCTACGTCGTGGGCTGTCTACCGCGCTACCTGTCCGGCAACCTCGGACAAGGCAAGACGCGGTCTAAGATGGACGGGGCTGAGTAACGCTTGTCCAACCCACCGCATCTGATGCAGCGGGACGAGCTCCTTGAGCGAATGACTGCCTCCACTCAAGGCCCGCTATGTAACTTCCACATAGATTACGCGGTGCAGCCACCACACACGGGTTATGAACTGTAAGGAACAGTGCTTAGACACAGACAGCTGGCGAATATCAACGGTATCAATAGGTCAAGTCTTAACTCACACAACCGTACACGACGGAAAGTAGCACAATGCAACCCGCTCTTTGATGAGTAGACGGATGTCATGTCGGTGCCACAAGTGTCTCAGCCTAAAGCAAGCGGGAAGAGAGTTTGAGATACTCATCGAAGGCTGATATCCACCAGCTCCACCGGCAGGGATGCAGCTTCCCAAGTAGACGAAACTCTCCACAACCTCCATTGTCTCACCACCAAGAGTGAGTGGTCGTACAGGCATTTGTCAGTCTTGAGAAAGGTGCTTTGCAATTCAATGGGGAAAGTGTGTCCCACAGTTTGACGCCTCAATCGCCAAGCGGTTAAGTGCAAGCTGGACGGCCCGTGGACCGTGGCCAGTAAGACGATAACATCAGCGTACACCAAGTCAACTACCCGACCACCTGGGAGGTAATTAACGCCAGCAACCAACATTTTTAAGGTTATCCCCAATAGCATAATTGAGGTGGAATGAGGAGATAGGGCATCCTTTCTAAATTTCACTGATGACAGCAAAGGAAGATAAACGTTTGCCATAAGCCCTAACTCTACCCGATTTCAGATTGCACATAGCATGCAGTACGGGAACCAACTTCCAGGGGATGCCATTGCTTAACAAACACTGCCACAATGCAATCCTATCGATAGGACTGAATGCTTCACGGATATCCAGGAACACAACAATCCTTGGCTGTTGGCCCATTAGGCAGAGTATGAGGAATCGGCGGTGTGATATTTTGCTGGAGCACACTGGAAAAGCGACACAGTTCGTGCGGTATAAGGTCTGTTGTGTAGAAGGCAATCATAGTTGCATATTCAAGGTGTGCAAGGTGCGCGTGGAAATCTGCCACTTGGATTACTTATAGGGATCAATCTATCCCGGAAGGCAAAAGAGAAGGAACCAGACGTGACGTCACAAGGATACATCAATTTTAAAGTATGCTCTATGCACAGCTCAGTTGCAACCAACGTGGTTAGAACCAAACCTACTCCGCTCACAAATCCTGCAAATCAGCTTGAAGAAAGCTTGTGTAAAATTCCGTCCACGGATTCGCTCTCCACCACCTGGTTTCTTAGAGACGATATAACTCAAGTGAGCGATATTATTTGTATTCAGACAATACGTGTCCCAGTAGATCCACTAAGCCGCGCCGTCAAATATACCTGCCGAATCAGCGGTTAATGACAGGCTGTTTTGAATCGCGGAGTGTCCCGCTGTGGTTCGCCTTGGACATTCGTGTCGTGTACTCGGAGTGACCTATGATTTGCCGTAGTCGGGCTGTGTCATGGAGCTGTATGTTGACGGTTAAATGCGTGATTTGACAGCCGGACTGAATATGAGAAAACATAAGCGTTATTAAAGTGGATTATGGCAAATTGCTTTTACATTATGTTTAAGCTACTAGATTTAATGTTTGCAGCATACGGAAGCACTCCTACTGAATAGGCGCTAGAGCCTTGGAGTGTCGGCAGTCCTTGATTAAGTTATAGACGATTCGTTATGGAAAGAGTATGTTCATCGTGCCCCAGGGTCTAACAAACGTTAAATATATACGGTTCTTTAACACTGAGTAAAAATCCTGTTTGGCACACTCTGGAGCCTACAGATTGGTGGGTGCGTCTTTAAGATTTGGTTCTCTTGTGTCGTCTACTGAAGCAAAATTTGCATCATATGAAATTGGATACGGGGTTTGCTGAAACTCGAATTTGAAAGTACGCTAAGAAGACCGTTGATTACGGATGCAAATTAGTTGGGCACTTTGTTTATTTGTAATCCATTCCAGTCGTATTTCTAATGGAATCACTTCTGCTGTACACTAAATATGTTCGCTTCCGCATGCAGAAAACATTCCCACCGTAAAGTCGATGGGGCAATGCCCAACTGCAAAGCGCGCCGCGCCAATTTCTTCGTGCTGATGACAGAAAGAGACATGGCGGCGGAAATATTCAAGTTGCAATGCCCCACTCGTAAGGTGAATGACATATTTACCTTTTGTTCGTGGAGCAGAAGATCAAGCTGCTGGTGGGGCAGCTTAACATCACACGTGCCAGCGTGCGAGTCCCTTGCGAAGTGGGACAGAAGAACTGTTTGCTATTCTTGGACAACCTTATCAGACACAGGGATTATGAACAATTAAGAGTTCCTTCTAAATTAGCGGTATCTAAAGCGCGTTAACATTTTAAATGGCCCAAGGCCCGTCATGAAATAATAAATTAAGCTCTGTACTTTTTCCTTTACATGTGTAAGCACTGTTACTATCTTCAAGTCAGACTGATTATGACCCGCCGTATATTCAACGCACGAAATGTGGCCCTCCTTGAAAAAAGTTTGGACACCCCTTGTCTAAAATAATTCAACACAGTCTGACCAAAATGTACATTTCACTAGCTTCATACTACTGCAGCACAAGCGGACACTTGTGAAATATTTAGTTAATCGTGTTAGACGGATTCATTCGGCCGATTGTCTGGATGATGAGATAGCGCTACTTAGAACAACACTCACGGTACATGGTTATCCTCGTAGATCTATAGAGAAACACAGCCAATCGCCAGGCCCGAAGCACTCGGTGCAAACGGCAGCCAAGAGAATATTTATATCGAGTTGTCTTTCAATGGTAACTTGACTGTGCTGAATACCACTAAGCGTTTAATCTCCGTTATGAAGATCAGTTATAATGCTGCTCAAGTTGTAGTCAATAATTGAACTCGTGCTTTAACGCATCCAACGAAGGAAATCCAGCTACTCAAGTACCTCACAATGTATATCCAAATTCCTGTGTGACTGTGGAAACAGTTACATAAGCAGAACGATACGTCTGTGAATTCCCGAAGAAAGGAGCACTTGCAAAGTTAGGTTCAAAGCGAAATTGGTCAGCACCCCTGCCCCTGAACCTCCGTGCTTGCACACGCCAATAGCTTTCTCAATAGGAAATCATTTTCCTGCATAGATTTCTCAAGACGGTCCTTAACGTTTTCAAGTTGGTTGGCTTGCGGAACAACCTTTACGTGGTGCAAGCTGGGTAGTTCGCGTTAATCCCGCTCCAGCTAATAGTTCGGCGGCAGGGTTCCAGTACGTGGTGGATTATCGCCTGACAAGCGTTCTGCCTATATTAAGCCACATATGTCTGCTTAACAACACTGTGACGTGGCGGATATGGCTTGCCACTAAATAAAGTCATTGCCACTTGCCATACCGGAGAAACTTACCAATTTCGCGAACGTCAACCACTCCAAAGATTTCATCCGAACCCTTCCTATAGTGGAGAATTCGCCGAACAAACTCAGAAATTAACGGTACTAATAACGAATTCACGCAACATTATAAGTTAACCATAAACCCCCACGCATACTACACATACATACACATATGGCTGGCGGCATCCGGATTCGAATTTGCATGTCACTGTGGCTAGCCATAGGACGCCTGCGCCTACATATGGACCATGGGTGGCGTGCGCTGCACCTCCCACAGTTCCATCCACACACCCCATATCCAGTGTAAACCCGAAAGAATAAGGCCGGGAGTTATGTGGATGGGAGCCACGTTTCATCAGCGGAGCCGACCCACACTCCTTCACAGGCAAGCATAAGCACCCTGTATTTGGGAATCAAGCGCACACAAGGCGGTAGCTGGACCGTAGTCCACTCCACACTGAGTGCATGGAAGCCCTCTATGAGCCAAGCAGGGCCTCAAGGATCGTGCACCTCGTCCTCTCCAGCAAAGACCAACTGTCTCATGGAGCCAGTATGTACTGGGTAGTGGGTAATAGATATGTAGGCACCTTGTCAACAGGCACATGAAGCGCAACCACCCCGGGGATGTCAAACAAGATCCAATCACCTGAAATGACAATAACAAATAAAATATATCTGCTAAAGCACCCGGTTATGCCGACATAGCTCTTCCCTGAATTAACATATGAAGTAAATTTATTAGCAACTAAGCCGCGATAAGTACAGCATGTCCATAAATTACTCAACAAATGCCACAAACGCGATAATGTTAATGAGTCTAAGCACAAATGGCATAAGCAACGTGTGTAAGCTAATAAAAGATTATTCAAGTAGGCAGAACAAACCGAATGAAGTGGAATGAAATTTATCAAACTTAAAAAGACCTTGTTTAAGTATAATTCGGTTGAGCCCATTACGGTGAAGAAGCATCATGAATGCAACATCAGCCTCAGCAAGGGACACATACACACACATATATATCCAGTATGTACTGGTTAACTTGCAACAATGATGTACTATTACTTTTGTTACTCGTTGTATTATCCTGATCATATCTTGTAAGACGTGTTTCGCGCCGTCGAGAATAAATCATTTACCTTTTTAAATGCTGCTGTCCATTGAATGACCAATCCCAAATCAAACAGTAGAACTCCACGCAGTGTACAAATTATTTGTATTGTTGAAGCTGTTGAGCAGCGAAAACAAATGCTCTTTGTATGGTTCGGGGTGAACAGGTTCGGCTCATCCATACGTAAATTCGAAAAAGCGCTGCGTGGCTGCTTTATAAGTTCGTGAATCGTCAGTAGTGTACATTCCATCTAACCCCTTGTGGCGCTCGAACTGCAACTCCACTGTAACCCATTTGTGGTTAAGATCACAATCATTAACTTCCATACCTTCAGGTACTGAGATGTAGATGTTTTGTAAAGTGGAAATCCCGCTACGCGCAACTCTCCAGACGAGACAGTTTCCACTAATTCTGCGCATCTGTTTTATGGAACAAGCAATCACCAATCTAACTTTGGTCACATTGCGCTGTTACGGTAATCAGACTAGCCATTTAGTTCTATGTATCCATTTGCAGGTGGAGAAATATGCATTACCGCAGACAACTTGATTACTGTGTATCTGGACAAGTTAAACCTGAGAGTTTTATTCACTGTGTGCCCGAAAACGCGCTTGTACGTTCCTTTACGCAGTAGCTTGGCTGTGCGGACCTCCACAGGGATTCAGTACACCTCGCCACACGCTCTGCAACGTCTTAGTAGTCGAGGTGCAAAATCGTCGTCGCATCTCGGTGGGAACACGATTTATGTGGTAATGCGCAGTGTATACATCCCCAAAACGACTTGTCATTGTAATCTCCCCTTGTGTATATGCACTTCAGTCAGGCCTGTTTTCTGGAGTATACTTTGTCGCTATATTTTGTCTCCTGACAGTATCACCCGTATATATAATCATTGGCTTTTATAAGCCACTAACTGTAGGACGATGCCCGTAACTCGAGGGTGAATACAAGTGGGTGTAACGAAGCGGATCATAAATCGGTCGCGTGTGCAGATTCCAGAATTCTCCTTTACCTGTCGTGTTTACTTATTATAGTGTACGGTAGAAGCGCACTTCATTCCTTCCTCACATGCACACTTGCTAGATGATCTCTGTTCGCCCACCCTGATAAACTACATTGAAACCGAGCATAAAAGCAAGTACTTGACAAGTCCCTTAGGGCATGGGTGTCCAAATCTTTGCAAGGATGGCCACATTTTGTGAGGTAAAATTTGTAGGGCCATATTCAATCTGACATTAAGGTAATAACAAACCTTACACGTGAACGAAAATGTCCAAACCGGCATTTATTATTTCATGGTGAGGACGCGGGCCAGTTGTATTGTTAACGCGAGCCACATTTGACCCGCAGGCCGGCCTTTGGATATCCCTGCCGTCGGGTGACTGGAGTTGGACATATAATATGATCGTTTTAACTAACAGGAAAAACGAAAAATCATGGTTTAAATTGACTCATGGAGTTCACATTATTAAATGCTGGTCTGCTCACCGCTACGTAACTGATAGGATTGGTGGGCACAATGCGTGAAGTCTTCCGATGGAATCGGACCGTCTCACCTAATGTAAATGGGATAGAGTGTAGTCCAATCGTTTTTATAAAAGGCGTTTATGTGGGGGCAAAGATAAGGTGCGAAGGAAGAGCGTTTTGCTTTCTGGATATCCGAAGGAAGGAAATGTTTTGTCGGTAATCAAATCGACTGTGTAGTGTGGTCCGTTTGAGCAGGTGACCTATCATCCTTGTACTGTGGCTTCTTTACAACAAGTCACGACAGGCGTGATTGCGGTCATTTAGTATTTGGTATACCATGGCAAGTTCTCCTCGCAGATACGGGTATTCGCCGTTGTACAAGCATATGTATTACAGTCTGCCTTGGTAGATGAGGCGAAACGGTCCTCTAAGGATTTTTGTCCTGCGTTGTGGAGCTCCGAGCGCAACAACATCGTGACTACGCCAAGGTCGCCAGACCTGGAGCGAATACACCGCGTTGCGCCACGCGTGCGTGTTCAAAATTCGTGGATAGATTGATAAGTCGATCTTCCCGAACGCCCATCGTACCATGCCAATGGGCTGAATGGCTCTTCTCGATGCCTTTTCTACCTGTTTTGAGCAGCCCAGGTCGTCTTTCCTGAGTACTCCGAGGTCGCTATCCAGCGTAACAGGTTGTAGCTGTTTGCCTCCCTGTCTATGTTCATGAGTACGCAGATGGCGTATGCTCATATATTGTATTCGGTCAAGTTGAACTGAACCAGGTAACCTGTTAAGATATCTTTGTTGTGCCACATGATCGTCCACTGCATTGATGTCGGGACAGATCTTGACATCACCTGCGAATAATAGGAGGTTCGGCTGAAGCGCACTAGCAAGATCGTTGATGAATACTAGGAATAAAAGTTGTCCCAGTACCGATCCTTGGGGAACAGCACACTGAACTTAAATTTAGTTGTACGTGGATCTGCGGACTCTCACATTCAGCTGAGGTTGAATGCGAATGTTGCCTATCTAACCTACCGCTGGGTCACCGAATCCATAAAGAGCAAGATTGTTAAGAAGAATTCGGTAGTCCGTGCAAGTGAATGCTTTAGAGAATTTCAGGTAGACGACGTCGAAACCATGTCTGATAGCGACTGACTTCATCCAGCTTGCTCGGGCTAGTAGCAATTTGTGGTGCAAGACCAATTTCAGTGGAATCCATGCTGCTCTGTCATTACGATATTGCTGTGCTCAAGATATCCCATGAGCGCCTGTGCGATTGTACCATCCATAACTTTGTATACCAGTGACAGGAGGGTAATCGGACAGTAATTCGACGGCTGCGCACGATTCATACTAATGGAAATGGTAGTGACTATTCCGTATTTCCACAAGGTCGAAAACTGCATTTCCTCAAGGCTTCGTTAGAAGAACCGGACCAACGGTTCGACAAGGCTCATGAAAAATGTTTTTCATGCTTTTGGTCTGATAATGTCCAACCAGGAGAACACAACAGTCGGATATCGCACTCGCACGCAAAAGAAGTGCAGAGGTCGGGGAAGAAAGTGTGCAAAAAGACTTTTCCCAACGAACCAACCTATCTTTCGGGCGAAATATCTGTACGTGTCGTGTTATTCCACTAACGTTTCTCTTCGATTTTGACTCCTTAGCCAGAGTCAACATGAATCAGTAGATCCCGTAGTTGCAGGCTGGCGACATACACGCACACAACGGTCAGGGATGGTTTCAAAGCTATTTTCTCCAGGATTTCAAGCTATTTGCCAGATCACTGAAGGACTTGTCTCGCTGCGGTGGTACTACAAAACCAACTTTGGTAAGTGCAATTGTATCTGTGTGCGATAATTCATGTACAAAACTTACTTCGAAATAACTCACTGACATTCCCCACCCTCTTTACAATGCCTTATCGACCAGAAAAAGTATCGCGTATTACATGCCCGCAAGAGGGCTTATGTTTCGTCGGTCACTCGCTAATTAGACAGATGTTTATTTGAGCGAAATACTGCTATTTAAATACTAGCCGATAAATCCTGGAAGTGTGATTATGCTTTCCGTTGAACTATTCCTTTTGCTGTTGTCCTGTCGCATTTGAATTGTCTTTTTCGTCACGTCGGTAGCATGTGTGTCAAGGCTGAACATTCACTCTTCACGGGTGCATAGAAGCGCATTCTTGTCTGTGCGCTTCTCACATGGTTTCTGTGAGCAAGCCCTGTCCAGTACCGAGGCTATATACATCCACCATCTGCAACCGGAGTTGCGTGTGCAAACGCGGTGCATACTAGTTGATACTACTATCGCGTCTTACAGACAATGTTACTTAACCGTCTGCTTGCTACCTGAGCCATTTAAACTAGTTTGTTGGTGTTGCGTCGCCTGGGATTTGCTGCCCTAAACCCAACGCAACTGCACAAACCCCGATCGTAGACGAAAACACGAAGACGATCTGAGGCAGCACATAATCATATCTCACGGGGAATATGATGGTATATAGAATGAAGCAGGACTATTAAATACAGTGGAGCTAAGGAATCATACCGGAGATTCTTACAGATTGCTACATGCAGCTTGATCTGAACTTATCTGGTGGATCTAAACAGAGCTGCACTAAATCTATGATTGACGTATTAAATTCAAACGGCAGTAATGGATCGTAGGCTCGTTTGCTTAAATCCCTATTGCCTTCTCCAGGAGAATCAAAAGTATGATTTTATCCTTGAGTCTTGCTGCATTTTGGTTACAGGACTTCGCGGACGTACTGACCACCCTCTCGTTTTCGGGTTGGGATCATTATAAACACACATGCTGGGCGGAGCCGAGGATTTACGGCGCTCCGGGCGTGCATCACGCTTCTCCAGCAAGAGAACAAATCGCAAGCTGCGTCGTCTTGGTGTGACACAGATGGCTGTCGTTCTGAGCTGATTTTCGTGCGTGGCCCAGATGCGGTTACTCACTGCGACTTCATACAGTACCTTGTCGCGTCTTGTTTTGTTTAATCCGGTCGTCCACTGTGACCTTCATTCATGGTAATCTCTAACCAAGACATTCTGCCCGCGGTGAAATGACGGGGTTTTGTTCCATGCGTCAGGTTGTAACACCTCTGCATCTGTAACTTTCTCTCTTATGACGCTTCGTGTCCTAGGTGTAACAATTCATGTGAGATTCGGAGCTTTCTGCCTATTAATGTTTCCGCGGACAACACTTGGTTTGGCGTTTGTGGGTTGAGGGTGGTCCACTACATCAACAAGAATGTATCCAGTATCTCCTGGCTAGTATCTTCCCCTCGCTCGGAAGTGAACTGGCTACTGGTTAGTTCGGCGGAGCTGCACGCCACCGGGCGCGTCCCCAGCTTTCGGATCGGGGAACGCCTTCCTCGTGAAGGTAATTGTGAATAAGTCTCGGCTGTTTGCAGGCAAAATGAACAAGCAGTCACGGACAATCAGCCGCAGCGTCCTAGAGTGTGGGACGTTCTGGGCCAGTCACCTGGTTCTTCATTAAATACCATAATAGCTCGCAATACGCTGTGTTAAAGCCAATGTGACCGGCTATAGGGTCACTAACCACTCACTTCTGGTCACAGAAGTGAGTACTAAACGGAGGGCGGATGAACAAGCTCGATAGCCACCGGCTTCTATGAAGGCGTATGAGCCACCCGGCTGTCAACGGCCTTCGTGCTTCGCGGCGAGCTCGGTAGTCCTTGCTGCTTCACTGGGGCTCTTTGGGCGCCCTGAGTAGTTTGCCTCTACTCGAAAGCCGTTCACCTAGAGAGCCGGCTCCCAACGGTCGCGGTATACGTCAATCGCCCCGCTGCCTTGCGGGTTAGGTCTTTATGACCCAAGGCTCCGGGTGGGGTCCCCTAAGTCAACCCTCTTCCTCGGCCTGGGCAACCGGGAAGTACTATGCCCACACAACCTATGGATCCATGTCTCAACAATTCTTCGCTCGCTCTCTCCGCTCTCGCTCTATCTGCTCTCACTCTCTCGAACTGCTCTCATCGGCCGAGGTGCTGGCGGCTGAACCTGCCAAACCACCTTTTACCGCACCACCGTTTAGTCACTTTATTCCACGTTTGTTCAACCCCCATTCTTGGTCTTCCCCTCCGTTTTCGAGTTCACAACATCGTGCCGCCTTGGGCGAACATTCTTGCCCTACGGATCAGGACCCTAGGTTCGAAGATGCGCCAAGTTGTGTTGACAAGCCATTTCTAGCGCCCCGTTTCCAATTCAAGCTGGCACTCTTTTATGCTCGAGCGCTGATGCAGATTGAATCGCAGGCAGCCCTTGCTCGCACTCTAGTGACTACAGCCATTAATGTTTGCTGTTTCAGCGAGACCAGTTTAGAGGACTCTAGCACGACGCTGCGACTAGTTTCACCGTCTGCGAATTCCATGGGCATTTCCAACTTGCGCCTACCTGGAGACTCAACCACCGAAGCCGCTGGTTATGCTGGCTTGGGATTGCCTTGAGCACACGTGCTGAGGCCAAGCTACTACAATGGACCCCTGTTAACAGTCGACTATGCGCGAGCCGACTTGAAACTTCAGTGCGACTGTCCAGGCGCGAAACCAGCAGACGGTGTATTTTCATTGTCGCAGCGTATGCCCCCACAAATTGCAGTCCGGAATCCGTTAAAGATGAGTTCTATGGTCAACTGGCCGACTTTTGTAAAAAAAGACGCCGCACTGACATTGTGGTGCTCGCCGGGGATTTCCACGCGCAGGTCGGTAGACGTAAAGTTGAGTAACATGAACTCGGTGGTCTACACGGTAATGGCACTCGCAGAACTGACAACGGTGATCGACTACTTCAGCTTTGCGCCGATCACGGCCTCTTTCTGTCGAGTACTAGCTTTCAGGGATCTTGGCGTCAACGCACCACCTGGCGATCTCCATCACCTGGTCAGCCGTAGACACAACTTGACTACATCGCCAGTAGCTATCGCTGAGGACGTAGCATACGGGATGGCAAATCAATCTGGAGTACCTATCTCACTTAGGATCACGCGCTGGTGTGTGGCAAGGTTGCGCTACGTTTTGGTAGCTCTCAGCAGCTTAACCAGAAACTGCTTGACGTAGCTAAGCTTTTCGCCCTAAACGTTCTCCGCGCATTTCAGGATGTCTTGGTTTCACAGATGAAGACTGCCTCACGTACGGACATTGAAGCACACTGGATACACATCCGCGATGCCATGTACAACTCTGAAACCCTGGTCCGTGACTTCACCAGTAGTCATGTCAACCGCTGGATCTCTGCACGATCCCTCCAACTTCTCGAAGCCCGTCGAGCAATTCCTGCTAACGTTAAATACCATTCACTACGCAGGACTACTAACGCTGTGCTCAAACAGCTTCTCCGGGAAGATCGCGAGGCATGGTGGGCGCAGCGGGTCATTGGGATGGAGCAAGCGGCCAATTTGGAAAATTTCCGCAGGTTTTCCTCCTGATTCGATCTACTGGCGGCAAAAGCTGACTGTAATCGAAGTTTTAGTCGAAACCAACGACGATCCAATCCATCGTGGAAAAACACCGACTCAAGTGTAGGGTCGACCACTTTGAGCAGCAGTTTAATTGCCCAGCAGTACCAGTGATTTCCCATTCTGGAGCCCAGCGCGCTTGCTGGGGTGTAGACGCTTCACCACCATCCGAGGCTGAGGTTGCCTCCAAGCTTCGCCTCTTAAAGAGCTACGAAGCCCAGATAAACTCCCTCCGGCTCTTTTCAAAGATGGCAGCCCAGCACTTGTTCAAGAGTTATTTACTCTCCTCCAAGAGATCTGGGTCACTGAAGTTATCCCATCTTATTGGAGCCTTGCGCACATCGTGCCCGTCTTAAAATAGTATATCCGAACTGACTGCGCCATTCACAGAGCGATAAGTCTCATCTGTGTTTCTTCCAAGGTGCTCGCAGCTCTGCTTCTAAGGAGGTTCAGCCTGGTATTCGAACAGAGAATCCGTGAAGAGCAAGCTGGGTTCTGCTCAGGTCGGAGTTGCATCGATCACATCTTTACACTCTAGCAACTACTGGAACATCGTCAAACATTTGGCCAGCCAACGATCGTTGTCTTCATAAACATAAGAGATACCTTTGACTCAGTCGACAGAGATGTTATCTGGAGTTGTCTACTGAGAAGAAGAGTGTCAGGGAAACATGTCACCTTCCTTCAAACAATCCACGCTCAAACCTCGGGCAGAGTGCGGGCTTACGGTGGACTTTCGCATCCCTTTGGTATCACAAGCGGCGTGAGACAAGGTTGTCCAGCATCCCCTTCTTGTTTAATTTCGCGATAGACGAAATCATGGAGAGTGCTCTGGAGAACTGCAAATCTAGCGAACTCGAGCCGCTTCCAGGAGACCGAGTTCGGGATTTGGAGTATGCAGACGACATGGCTGTAATATGTGCTTCCTCACAGGCCGCCCAAAATGTTCTGGGTAGGTTAGAGTTGTCTGTTTCTCAGTTTGGAATCATATACGCACCATGGAAATGCAAGGTTTGTCTGCAGGACTGACTAGGCGCTGCTTATGACCTTACTCTTCTAGATCATTCATTGGAAGTGGTGGACAAATTTGTTTACCTCGGAAGCTGTCTCAGCGCTAATAGTTTAACGGATGAGGTCTCTTTGCGCGTCTCCAAAGCTCGGGTTGCTTTTGCCAATCTCTGCCACCTCTAGTGTCCAGTGACCTGAGGCTAGCTCCGAAGGGCCGAGTTTACAATACCACAGTGAGAGCGGTTCTCCTCTATGGATGTGAGACAGCCTGTTTGTGCAAAGGATGTTGAGAGGATGTCTATTTTTGATCACCGCTGCCTTCGGAACATTGCTGGTGTACGATGGCAATATCACATTAGGAACGAAGACATCCGACGAATGTTTTTCAGATCAGACAGACTTTGCAGTCCACTGAGCAGTATAATTTCTCTGCGCAGACATCCTTGGCTTGGGTACGTTCTCCGCATGTATACTCATCGCTTACCTCGCTGTGCCCTCTTCGCGAACGCAGAAGTCGGCTGGAAGCAGCAGCAAGGTGGCTAACGTATGAATAAAGCCAGGAGCATGAAGGAGCTAACGTCAAAGTTAGCCTTGGTCGGGAACTGTCGGCTGCCTGGATGGGGGTGGGAAACGTCCTTGGCTTTGGCAAGAAATCGTGCACAATGGCGGACTTGTTGTGACTCACTATACCCATGAACATAGTTTTTCCCCTCTATCTTCGTATGTTTATTATATTTCCCATATGTTGTGGCCTTATGCTAATACTGCTATTGGCCGTGCATATATATATGTCCCTTACCTCTCATCTTTACATATGGCCGACTGGAACCGGCAACAAATCTCTCTGCTTGGCCATTTGATTGGGGATGAAACGGTGAGGAACGCAAATGTGTGCTGCCATTTTGTGCACAGTACCCGATGAAGGTGAAGGAGGTAAATTGACTGCCCTTGTCCGTAATCAACGTCTCGGGTACACTATGTTGGCTGAACAGTCGCCTTTCTACCTTGATAATGACATCCGTGGTAGTTTGGTCCATACAAATAATCTTGAGCCATTTACTGAATCAGCCGACAAAGATAAGGTATGATGTCCGTCTACCGGACCATAGAACTCTGCATGGATGCGCTACAATGTTCCTTTTGCTATTGACCAATAAGACAACTCTGCTCTCCTGGGGGTTTAGTAGGCAATGACGCACCCTGGACACGACTTGCCATATGTGCTACTTTTGAGTCAATATTTGGCCAATACACAAAGCCTGGCGCGAGTTTTTTCATCCTGGTGATACCTGGGTGTCCTCTGTAAAACAAACGTAAAATTCGGCGGCACACCTCATTTGGAACAACAATGCGTGCCGAGAAGAGCAGATAGCCACCCACAACCGATAAAGCATCCTTCCTTTGGGACGGTGCATGCAACTTGTCAGTCAAATTACCCTTTGGACAGTGAATAGTGTGAAATTCCATGGCCTGTAGTAGGACGGAATCCCTTGTCGTCGTATAGCGCACCATTTCGAAACTCACCGGAAGATTTTGTAAGCTTTCCGGTACCACTCGTTTCTCTTCAGCCGCCATCGCGATAATGGCAATGACGATGGTTTCCACCTGGCGTGTTTCGTTAGTCAACGAACGATAAGGTGCATTTTTGACCAATATTTTTCGTGGAGACATGATTCACTTCAAAATTATAGCCTAACAGCGTTGTGGCCCAGTGTTACATCCTGTTCGCCGTGTGTACCGGGATATCAGACGTTGAGCCGAAAAGCGCCACCAAGAGCTTGTGATCCATAAGCCGAGTGAACTTTCTTCCGTGCAACATTAATTGGACCTTCTTCACCACATGGACGATCGCCGAAGGTTTCTTCTCAACCTGGCAATAATTTATTTCCGCAGCCGATAACGACCTGGCGGCGTGGGCTGTTTATTTTTCTGAACCATCGTCTAACCGGTGAGCTAAGACTGCTCCAATACCATAGTATGAAGGATCCGCGTCTATCAAAATACCCAGCGTCGGATTGTACTGGGTCAGCAGGAAGTTCGAGCACTGCCATTTCTTGACTTCAGCAAATTATATTTGCCACTCTTCTGGCCAGTGCTAAGGCTTGTCCTCAGTCAACAGCTCGTTCGACAGGCTCCGAAAGCGATGCATAAGTGGAAAGAATGGATTATAGCGGTTGATGATCCAAGGAAAATATCTCAACATGGAGACAGCTGTGGATGGCATTTGTTGTGGCCGATTCGGCACGATGTCCCTCTTATTCGTGTTTCATTAGCTAGCTAAAACACAGCGACACTCTTCTCATTGGTTGTGTCAAATCTGGACGGTACAAATGGATTATTCTGTCTGTTGAGTCTGTTACCACCTGGTTGAATACGGACACACGTGCTGCTTCTTTTGTTGCCATTTTGATGCAACGTTTGGCGTCGCGAGCTCAAGACGAATCTTTTCATTCAGCCCTATCTCCCTTTTGAACTGATTGGGGTTGCAGACGCACATCGAATGCCTGGCTTCGTTGCAAAACGTCCTTCAAACCTACTTGGATTTAATCAGTGATTTTCATGCTGCTCTAAGTGAGGAAAAGAGGTTGAAGCTGCTTCGACATTTACGAGGAGAGGGGGGCAGATACAACTTGTCGTTGTGGGCCTTCAAGGATGTAACTCTATTAAAGAAGCTTTCAGTGTTCCGATCGTACATGGGGTCATCAAATGAATGTGTTTAGAGCAAGGTAAGATTTCTCGCACATGCATCCGGAAACAGGCAAAGCCTAGAACGATTGCAATACCCAGTTAATTAGCGCAGTACGACCGTGTAATTATTCGTCCATTCCCCAGAAAAGATCAAAGTTTGTTTGCTGACTCAGCCACTGATTTATGGAGTTGCTGACAATCATATAAGTGCGACGAGGGTGAGGGAAGAGGCGTGCACGTTTACGTGGGATCGAGCTTGCGAGTCAGCCAAAATGAAACTGAACTTTCACTGAATAAAACTGTTTTGTTCGACCAACTAAGCTAAGCTGAAAAACGGGCAAAGTTTCAGATAATTATCAGCGGGCAAGCCACCTTGCTATCGCTGTGGATGTGCTTCTCATAAAGTTAACTTGGCCATTTGTTTCGCACGCAGCATTTCGCAGAATCTGTGGCAAAATTGGGCACTACACCCGATGTTTTCGGTAGGAATCCATCGCATTTATTAACAACGATGCTGCACCTGAAGGCCATTTTGCTGATCCATCTCAGGGAAACATATATTCCATCGTCGCTAATGCTAACACTTCAAAATTCTCACAATATCTGTTATTGTACCAACGTTTTCCTCCGCTGATATTCGCACTGTGTCATTCCTTAACATTAAAGACATGGTTCCCTTTAAAATAGAGCTAGATTCTTTTTCTCCAGTTACCATTGTGCCTTTCCAAAATTACGAACGCCGTCTATCCCAGCCTGCTTTACAACACACCTTGCATTCATTTTAGAGTTACAGTGGAAAAAGCCTATCTATATTGGGATTAATAGTTTTGCCTGTACAGCTGCATTCGATACCTGCGGATGTTACAGCATACATTTCTCCAGATAACCGAGGACCCTCACTTGGAAGAAACGCCATGCTGGCTTTGCAACTAGTATCATTTTTTGACCGCATGCGTGTCTTTTCCGTCAGCGTGACACACTGGCATGTACGTTATGCTGTTTTTTCGGCAGTCCACCGGACGTATTCCATATTATGTGCACCGCATTCAGCTGAAGCATGATGCAAAGCCCGTTGCCAGTGGTCAATTTCAGCCTATTCCGCTAGCATAACATCAAGCTACTTTAGCCGTCCTGCAGATAATGCTAACAAAACATTTGACTAAACCCATCGACTGCTCTGAGTGGGTGCATCCAATGGTAGGTATCCTGAAAGATAGTGACACTGTCAGGTTATGCAACGATTTGCTAGGGCTACATTAACAGATGTTCGTAGAGTGACACTCACTGTACGTTTAGTTGGTGCAACCGCTTTTCTTCACTAGACTTAAATAGTGCATTCTTCCATAGGTCATTGGCGGACTATTCAAAGCATCTTACTGCCTTCCTTACTCCCGACGGCTTTGTTCAGTACTGTTGCCAATGGGCTTGAGTTCTGCGCCTACTGCAGGGATCGAGGGGTAGGTTGCATACGTGGATGATATCGGTGTTTTCGGCTGTTCGCAAGAAGAGATTGGTGAAAGGTTACACAAACTCCTTCGGCGTCTCAGTGATCTTGATTTACGTCTGCATGCAAATAAATGTCTTTTCAATGCCCCGAGATACAATTTCTGGGACACATTATGTCGCGTGGCGGCACATGCCCAAGTAACATCCAGGCATCCACAGAAGCGCTGACACCCAAGAACGTGACAGAACTGTAGTCTTTTTGGAAATGCGTTCCCACAGTCTGCGTCATTTGCAAAAGTTTGCAACCTTAGCAGATCCCTTACCACAACTAACAAAGAAAGGAACCTTGATCACTTGGGGATGCGATCAGCAAAACACTATCGATGAACTGAGCATCTACTCCCTTAGTTGCTATTTCTGATGAATCATGGCGCGCTTTTGTGTCGAATGATGTGTCTGATATTGGTCGCGGGGCTGTTCTGTCACAGCTACGAAACGGAGTGTAGGAAGTTTGTACTTACGCATCCCGAAAGCTCACATATTCTGAGCGCCATTATTCCGTTGGGGAGAAAGAAGTTGTTGCTCGTGTATGGGATTATGAAAATGACCTCTTTTCCTGTTCGGTCGTCGTTTCCCACTACGAACTGATCGCTCCGCCTGTACAGTCCTCCTTAGCAATGGATCTAAAGGTTCACGTCCGATGCGGATCGACCGTCGGTATGCTAGACTCCTGAACTACAATTTTCAAATTGCTTACCAGTCGTGTTTGCAAAAGCAAATTGCCGATGGCTTTTCTCGCTTAACCATAGAGCTGTAAGATGAAAGGGGGAGACTGAGAGAGGCAGTATTAGTTTCTAGCCCTGGCTCCAACCTAACAGCGTTAACTATCGAGAAATTACGTATGGAGAATGCCAAGAAACACGTTACTACATCAACTCAGGGGGTATGTGCAACAGTAGTGACCTAAGCACAACAAAGTCCCTGGTGAGTTAGTTCCATTTTACGCAAATCGGTATGAGTCGTCAGTGATAGGTAGTTGTCTGATTCGTGGTTCGGTATTTACGGCTCCAAAACACTTGGTAAACAAAATAATTGCTTGTGCACATAAGGGACACCCGGGTACCGTTCGGACCAAAAACCGAGCGTAACACTACTTTGGTGGCCATGAATGGCATCTACTATTCAGGCATTTGTGAAGAACTGTAACGCTTGTCGCCTAGCGGACAAAACTTTTCTGCCAGTCCTAGCCCCAATACAGCCTATTACTTAACCAATGAAGCCGTGGCCTTAAATCGTCATTGATATTATGGGTCTTTATTCCACTGCTCCTACGAATAACAGAACTCTACTTCTAGCTACAAGATTCTACAGTAAATAGCCTGAAGTCCACATGTGCGACCAAGTGACTAGTTCGGTTGTTACGCTAGTTCAAACAGTTATTCAGTCGTTTCGGACTACCGGAAGAATCAGTCAAGGATAATGGACCAAAATTTTGTAGCCACGACTTTGCAGTTTTCCTCCAGTGGGACAACGTCGAACACTCCATAACTGCAGCTTATTATCCTGCAGCCAATGGCATGGTCGAGCGACTAAACCGACCACTCAAGGAAAACTCTACAGTCCATTCAATTAAGTGGGTCAGACCGGAAAGATGCTGTCTTATCTGTTGTATTTTTCTTATAGAACTTGTGACCGCATGGCTACCGGAAGAACGCCGGCGGAGCTGATGTTAGGAAGCCCCTTAAGCACAAAACTAAATGCTCCACATAACCTAGCATTTATGGGACTTGCAGAAATATCAAATCGTATAGCATCTTACCAAATGCCTACGCCAGATCATCAACTCCAATGCAGCCGGGAGCATAGATTCGCGTCAAAAAACAAACTAAGCCTAAATGCCTCCCAGCTCTATCCGCACCGTTGTAAATCACACAGAGACTAGACCCAGCGACCTATCGATTGGAAAACGGCCTAACTGCCAACGCACTTTGGTTGCACACGGCCCATGAACCTGCTACCCAGTCTCAACAAAATATGAGTGAGCACCAAGCCGAATCGCCGCTACCGCGAACTCAGCTTTGCAGGTCCACCCGACCTTCGAAGCCCGCGTGACGTTGTTCTTCTAAAGGAAGAGTGGTTGTGGTCAGTTTAGCACGTTCCCCCTCCTACTCATGTTGCATTGGCTGGCTGAAACACAGCAACGCACTTCTTAGTGGTTGTGTAAATTCCGGAGGGTTAAAATCGATTATTGTGTGTGTTGAGTCTGTTACTCCCTGATTGAGTACGGACACACATCCTGTTTTTTGTTGCCTTCTTGAAGCAACAGCGGCATCCTCCTAGTGGCCTCGATGTCTGCCGGGCCTGGACGTCTTTCGTCTTTATCAATTATGAAGCCAAGGAATGTTTTGGGGTCCATAAAAACGGTGCCTCTCTCTGCGCATAGTCTGAAGCCATAGCCTTCGATTCGACCCAGTACTCTGTCCAACTTGCAAGAAAGGTCGCTGGTGTTCGTTCCGACAATGATTGTCGTCTAGATACGCGACAGCTCTGTCAACTCCGACTAGCATGGTGTCCATGATTTGTTGGAATATAGCTGGCGATGACTTAATCCCAAATGGTAGCCGGTGATACTGATACACTCGCGGTGTATGTGTATGGTGCGCAGTTCTCTGAAGTTTTCATACACATCGACTTGCAAGCGTGCGTCCGACAAATCCAACTTTGCATAACACTTGTCTCATATAGCTTTGCAAAAGGTCTTCCGGAACTGGAAGCGGGTACTGATGATCGTTCAATGCAGTGTTCAAACCCGTCGAAAATTCGGCACATATTTGAACTTGAAAGCTCGACTTTTTAACTATTATGATATGGGCTGCCCAGACTGAATGTTTTACTGCATCAATCACTTCTGCTCTCTCTAAGCGATCCAATAGTTGATCAACAACAGGGAGGGCTGCATAAAGTACGGGAAGCTTTGCGCGAAATACTGAAACGGCATCAGGTCTTAGAGACAGTGAATCAGTTTTATGCACTTACCGAATTCACCTCGGAAAATTGGGGCATATCTCTGGGACTCGCTCGAATACTCTCGTTTTGAATGCCACTGGGGTCTTTATTCGAATACTCGAGCATATTTGATTGACTGGGATATCTAATAGGTGGAAAAGTTTGATCCAGTCCAACCCAGGTGGACAGTGGCAGAAATGGTTCCCCTCGCAGTGCAATAGACAAAGCTGCCTTCACGTGCCATTTGACCCAGCAAAGACAGCTCGAAACCCGAAGCACTTTTGGTCCTCTGCTCCGTCGGTTTAATGGCAGGTGATCCGACCGTCTTCCACGGGTTTTCTGACATCACCATAATATCTGAGGTGTTAAACTGCCGTCTGAACAACATTCGGTTGATAAAAATGTTGATAATCTTTCGTCTATCTTAAATCTTAGCAGCGAAGTTGGCGTTCACTTTCCTCGCGAAACAATCGTAGGTATTTTTAGAGCAACATGAGTCGGTCTAAACGATGGCTTGGATCTGCAATGATTTTCTTTGCGCCCACGTCTACTGTATTCCTGGCAGATGTGCTTGTTGAATGGGTCCTATCTAACAAAATGCTAGTCTCCACATTGCCAACATGTTGATAGTGCCTTACGTTGAGTGATCAACTTGCGACCAGTAACTTGAAACATTTTCCTCGAAATCGGATAAACTGCAAAATCAGTGGCATGCGTCTTCGTATCCTTGATCACAGCTGTATCGTGTTTTAACTTGATGATTCTCTGGGCACCTGCAATGACAGTTTACCGTGTGTCTTCCGGATCTCACTCCAACAGCCGGAGAATTCTGGTCTGGATCTCGGCATCCTTTGGAAATTACAAGCTATATAGCAATATCAGGCACGTAAATTGGTCCTCTGTAAGTGATTTCAGCTTGAAATTCTGGCACTCTTGCTTCACTGTTGCAGCATGGGAAATGAGAATGTCGCTGTCCTTTTGCACAGCTTAAAGCAGTTGTGCTGATGGTTGAAAGACGCGAATCCATCACCGAACATCATCGTGAGTCGGGAAATTGTTTCATCAGAACTGAAGGCTTGACCACCCTTGGGCAGAATGCAATTGATGTATATGTCGTGCTCCACCGTTCCGATTTTACTTAACAGTAGCCGCAATTTCGACCCCTCATCAAGATTTGATAGCTCTCATTTGAAAATATCATCCTAACGTCTGAACTATGCGTCGAAATCAGCCCTGAAGCGGGACCAAAAACAAACTCACTTACACCGTTGATTCTTGAATCAGCTGAAGGCTTTTCAGCAGTAAGGTTGTAGACTGGAGCGATAGTGTTTGAATGAGGCTCTCGGTCATTCGCAGCTGTGCGGACTCGAATTGTTGCTACTGTTGAATCAGTTGTATTCAGATCTTTAGCTGAGAATGACATCTTGAATGTCTTTTCCTCCGTCACCAAAAATGTTTATTCGCCACGAATTTGCTGTGCAAACCAAAGCAACTGCACAATATCTCCGACCTTAGAGGAGAACGCGAAGACGAGCTGAGGTAGTACAGAATTCGGTGGTACATACAGAGTGAATGTGGTGACTGTACATGAACGATATTTTATTGAAGTTCTTTTAATCTACCTTATTAGTTCATGCAATTTGGAATTGCCTAATATGAGTTCCACTGCGCTCACAGTGCGCTATTGCTTCCGTGTTGACGCTACCTCAGTGTCTGAGCCAAGCCTATTTCAATCTCGACTAATCCAAACTAGGTCAATTTCTCTTCTTTCTTACAATACCATAATTGGCGTCGCGAACAGACATTTTACCATGGATTTGTACAATCTGGGTAATCTGAATATTCATTCAAACTATCGCGATATCAAGGATCACATTGAATATTTTGACATTTGCTTCATCAAAAGAAAAGATTGGAAGCATGAGAAGAATTCTCCCCATTTTCTTACTACTTTTGGACAAGAAGCGTTCCTGACTCACCGTTCTCATTACGATATGATGAGTTGAAAACGTTACAAGCCAAACATGTTCAGCCAGCAAGTTTTGTAACGGCAGAAAATGTAAAATTTCACACTCTTATGCGCAAATGTGATCAAGATATACACGCTTTCATCCTCCAACTACAAACGCAAGCTGCACGCTTCAATTTTGGTGACCAGTTGCAGACCCAACTTCGTGACCATTTGATTGCTGGAATCGACTTGCCGAACTTGCAGCAACAACTGCTTCTTCTGCTTGAGCCTACTTTTCAGTCGGTTAGAGCCGTTTGTGAACAGTACCAAGATGTAAAAGCAGAAGTGAGAGAAGAATCACCAGTGTTATACAACACTAACAGCAAACTAAAACCTAGCTCCGCAAAACCGAGGAATTTTACAGCGCCAGGCACAAACAAAGGAAGCCGTAACGAATGCTATCTTTCTGGCTGAAGACATTTGAATAACTGTAAGTCATGTGGCAATAAACATTCGCGACCAACGTGCAAGTTCCCTAATCACCAGTGTCATTAGTGTGGTAAAATAGATCAGCTTCAGTCAGTAAGTCGTAGTTCGAATGTTTGTTTAGTTAAAGTATTGACAGATGAACAAAAGCTCTCATCCGAATTTCATTCACTAGCATTTGCTGCGGGCTTTTATGACATTTCTTCTCACCTGACACAGAGGCTTGTTGTCCACGGTGGACCTAGGCATACATTTATTATTGACACCGGCAGTATTAATTTGTTATTCCGAGTTTCTATTTTGAAAGCTTAGCTCCGAAAGTTCCATTGTGACCAACAGCTCTTTCTGTTAGAGGGTTAACTGGTCATGCACTTTCTATCCTTGGCTCATGTGAATTATTTCTGTCAGAGTGCACTTCAAGTTCAGTCGTGTGTATCTTTTGTTATGGATTCTGGCCCTTCCATCATAGACCTTACATCCTTGTAAATTCTGGACATTTATCATTATTTTCTGATTCACTTCATTCCATTCTTGTTGCACAATATTCCAAAGCCTCAGGTGGCATGCGTATCGGGCTCATTAATTTTGACATCCAAGGCAATCCCGTGTTCATTAAAAGAGTAACAATTCTTTTCGGGCACCAGAAGCCAGTGAAGAAGTTCCTAAGTAACAAGGCTGTTAATGGTATTATTACATCGGTACAAACTTCAGTTTGGGCTAATCCAATAGTCGCTCCACTCAAGAATGACGAAAAAACGCCCAGGATTTGTGGCGACTACGGAGCTTCATTGAAAAAGTGCTTGTTATAAGGACTTTACACCACTGCAGAACCTGAGGCTGTCCTTCAGCATTTGAGCAAGTCTAATTGTTTTTCTAAGCTCGATTTTAAGGATGCTTATTTACAAATACTTCTTGATGCACAATCGAATGAGCTTACAGTTATAAACACGCCATTCGGGTTATTTCGTTTTAACTTTTGGCCGTTTGGTCTCACTGTATCATCGTCAATTTTTCAAGATATTATGAACTCCGTCATTGAGAATGTATCAGCTATTGCAATGTATCACGACGATGTTATTGTTCATGCTTCTTCAAAAGCGTTTCACAACCGGCAGCTCTGTGTACTTTTGGAAAGGTTTTGTGAATTTAACGTAGCCATAAACCCTCCAAAAGGCATATTCGGTACATCAGCATTTGCGTGTTTTTGCTATATTGTCGATGGAAGTGGTTTTCATCTGGATCCTGCTCGTTTCTCTCAGTTATCAAGTGCTGATACCCAATGAGCCTTTAAGGAACTCCATGCTTTAATGGGTTCTCTGCAATACTATTCAAGACATATCCCTAATTTTACCACAAAGACAGGGCCTCAATTCGAATTACAGTCTGTAAAAATGTTTGTTTGGACCACCATACATGAAAATGCGTTACCTATTTTGCTTGGGCTTCTATCAACGGATGTTGTTTTACGACCCTTTACGCCAACAGTGCCATCGACGGTTATCACGGACGCATCATCTACTGGTATAGGAGCAGTATTTGAACAATGTGCTCTTTCTGTGCTTTGTGATTCTAGACGTGTTAGTCCAGCGAAACACGGTTACGCTCAAACCATTAGAGAAGCTCACTGTGCGCACTGGGCGGTCACGTTCTTCCACAAATACTTGCTTGGAATACACTTCACTATTTTAACGGATAAAAAGCGTCTAAATTCATTTATTGTCCTCAGAAATGTTTGGCTAAATCGTCAGCTATATCTGCACAGCGCTGGAGCTATTCGATCGCTGCATAATCGTATGACATCCAACATTATAGTGCTAAACCCATTCTACATGCCGATTATTTGTCACACGGTAGGTCTAATGAAATGGTGAGTTCAGAGTGTCTCTTGACGCAGCCATTTCTGGTAGACCGTTCCCATCTAATTCAAGATACACAGCAACATTATCATGCCCTTATTTCATCAATCCGCAAAGGATGGAACCCTAAACGGAGCAGACGATTTCCTGATTTTTACAACCTCCGTAATGAACTTTATTTCACAGTCGATGGAATTCTGTATCCAAGATCGCATTGTTGTGCCTCCTACGCTGCGATCTGCTGTGTTACAGGATTTACATTCTAATCATCTAGGTCTAGACAAAATGAAGTCTTTGGCTCCACTGACACCTTGGTGGCCAGAATTAAATGCCGATATACTCTGCAGGGCAAAGGATTATACCAGCTGCTCACAAAAGGTTCATTCTAGGCCGTCTAACTGGACGCCATTGCCCATGACATATGAAGTGTGGCAACAAGTTCATGTAGACTGCCGTGGTTCAGTTCTGGACAAATACTATGCGCTGATCATAACTGATTTCGTTTCGCGATGATCAGAAGTGTATTTCACTACTACTGCATCATCAGATTTTACCAGCATGGCTCTTCGTAAGACTTTTAGTCGGCAAGAGTACTTGTGTCATGATCACAGAAAGTGGAACTCACTTCAGTAATAAATCAGTTGACGAGTGGCTCAAAGGAGTGGGTTGCCGCCACCATTATAATGCACCAAAGCATCCACAGTTCACTTGGTGCTGCTATGAATTTTGTGCGAATACTGCAAAGCGCAATCACTTCGCTCAGTCCAACAACGTTTACTGAGCTTGATAAATGAGTTGACAACTTCCTTTTGCAGTACAGGAATGCAGTGTTTTCGACTGTCTGAGAGAGCATTGCTAAGCTGTTCAACAGGCATGTGCTCAGGACGAATATGTTGCGCTTGGAATATGTCGAGGTTCTTTACAACCGTTGAAATGATCTCCGACCATCTCGTGGAATAATCCTCAGTCATTTCGGTTCCGGGATGTGACTAATACTTTATCTATCTGATGGGTCTGTACACAGTAGACTGTTTGATTAGTTTTTATGCAACTCAGCTAACAGACCTGAAATTTTAGTTTACCTACCCCTTCTTTGTCTGAGTCCACTCCAGCATAGAACGATGGGTACGAAGAAGTGCAGGAAAGTCGGCTGGAGCAAAGCACGAATATACGAATGGCTGAAGAAAAAGGAACACTGTAACTACAGCAGCCCAGAAGTTCATTTAAACTTTAGCGGATGTGGTGATTGTTCTTGAACGATATTTCATTGCCCTTCTTTTAAGATATCTTCTTTTAATGTACCTCATTAGTTCATGCAATTTCGAATTGCTTTGTACGACTTCGACTACGCTCGCAGTGCATCACTACTTCTGCGTTTACGCTAGCTCTGTGTCTCAGCCAAGCCTATTTCAATTTCGAGTAGTTCAAACTAGGTTAACTTTTATTCTATCTTACAATGCCACAGTGAAGCAATGCTACTAAACACAGGGAACCAATGAAACATGCCGGAGATGCTAATTGATTGATACAAGCAATGAATCCTCTAACCGAGTTCACAGCTTGAGCTGAACTTATCTAGCTATGCTGCACTGAATCTCTAATGATTAAATCCAAAGGTCGATGATTGATCGTTGGGCTCGTTTGTTTCGATCCCTTAATAGTTTGCTTGATGTAGCAATTCATCTTTGTTCATTTAGATTACCACATATAATCCAGCCTTACGTTACCGATTTGGCTGTCCAAGCAGCACTCACTACACATAATCTGTGGCAGGTAAAATTTTGGGTCCGTTGAGAGTTTACACGAAAACATTCCTAAACAAGCACTCATTTCTACTCTTCGTTTTTGTTAATCAAATGAAAATATGTACCAAGCTGAAGTTCAGCGATTCCCATGTTCACACAAATTTCTCAACTAGTCTGTTTAGACGACTACATTTTGTGTGTGTGGCCGAACATCAACTAAACTAGTCGAGATTAGCATATTTTACAGCAACTCGGTCGATGAATTTTCGACCCTCACATACGTCAATAAAACAACAAGTGATTAACCTCACGTGCTTTGAATGATATGCTCTCAATAACTGAAATTATATCTTTTCCTGTCTTGAGTACCGCCTCATACCGAACATCAAGGATTCGGTCAAACACTGCCTAGTTGCTTAGTGTTTAACAAACAAATTCAAGTAGCGGGCTGTCGACGTGATTCGCCCCACCACACATACAGTTTGCGTGCGCACGCGACGGACGCGAACTAGGAGAAGCGAAAGCACAGTTTGACTGGTAAACTGTTGAGTTGGCAAAGTTCGTGCAACACACCTGTCAATCTGAGAACAGGTGGCTTGCAAGAGGCCGGAAACGCATTTCGAAAGGGCACAAGCACGCGGGTAGGCACAGTTACACTCACACACACACACACGCACACGCACACGCTCGCATATTCCACGAGCAGTAATAGGTTAAACACCAGTAGGCGAACTGTGAATATTTTAACCGAAATCACATCCGCCAACCTACTGGGGTTTGCTCACTGAATTTCAGTGCACTTCACACGTTCACCTGATATGTAGGAAGTAGCAGTTTTCTTTCCTAATTTCTTTCGGTTCTCCTCAGCTACACGATTGTAGGTTTCGATGGTCAATAGTAAATCAACAAAAATTATCAGTGGTATAATCCACAGACTGGCAAAAGTGGAGTCGATGGTTCGATCCCACAAGAATCAGATGGAATGAGCACTGTCGAATATTACGAACCGATGAAACAGCCATACAGTGTTACTCTGAGCTTATAATGACTTTCTGACTGTCTAAATGTGAGGAATCCTTACGTAAACCGTATGCGAATGGAAGACCACTCGGTAAATGGACCAGCTTGGAAGTGAAGTTTACAGATTGCTAATACTAATGAGTGAGAGGATTTTAAATTTAATGTTTTCGCCCCAGGAGCTCACAAGCTACATAGCACAGCCTAGCCCGGAAAAACACCAAACGCGTTGCGCCCTATTGGGGATCGTCAGTGGTGCGCGTTCCATCTGTACCCTACTGCGAATGGTAACCATGACCGCTAGTGGCAGATGCTAAGTAGCCAGCAGCTAAAGCCACTGAGTCATGGAGGACTTCGGCTAGACTACATAATTTGCAATCCGCATGGGACATAGCACAACCTTTCTTCCGCTGCCACGCAGATTACTACCTTAGCAGATGACAGTGGCTAGCCTCCGGAGGTCATGACTTCCTCTCACCAGACGCTACCTCCATAGCATTTGAAATTAGCAGCTGCTACAATTTATAGATTAACCGGATGATTTCACGCTATAATAATGGTTTGCTGTCCACATGATCCATATCGGCGAACTAGATCAGCTTCTCCGATTGCCATGAGTCTTGTTTGCAGATGACCTGGTAAGAAACTGATCCCCCTGACGACTGTGATGTACTTCAACTCGACCCAGACCGCCTCTGCATGTAGGATGTCGTAAAGTAATCAGGTTTAGAGTTCATCACACATGCTGCTCCGTAGCATTATTCTAAGCTGTAGATAGATTGGTGTTTCCGTTTCACAAGGGATGCCACAAGCAAGCTGTAAATTCGTACTGATATTGAAAAAAACAAACTCCTTCGTGTCCTGTTTGTTAAAAAGGGGCTGAACACTGGTTGATGTTTAAGAGGGAGGTCCAAATCGCTGAAACTCAACCTTGTTGACTCAGGCATACTTACTCACCACGCGTGTGAATTGGCGCAGGTTCAGTCAAAATAGGGCACGTTCCCGTAGTATCCAACTTTTTTCACATTTCTCACCAGATACACCACGGTAAACTTCGGCAGTAAAAAGTCAATTTCCTAACCATATTACCGATCAAAATACTACAACCACACTGACATAATCTCTTTGTTAAGTCTAAACAGCGACGGCCTTTGAGGTCGCAATACAATTTTCATGCACTGCTTTTCTCAGCTAGAGGCATAACACGATGTGCGAGACTCCACTTCCCATCGACGGGAAGTTGAGTATACAGATACCTGACGAGAATATTTCATTGCCATTCAAATATATACGATTTCGAGTTCTTTAATAACCATCTAAGGCTGCTGTGTTTGGATAAGCCAAAATATTGGTAATTCGGGTTGACCTTTTACGTGTCGGTTTGTTTGAGCTTCTGAGCAAGTCTTTCGCAGATTTTCGTCATCACTCGATTTGACCTTTTCAAGCCTAGTGACGGTCGTAGCCGGGGTAGCTGCAATCGCCTCCAAGCCGCGGTAGCAAGAATTGCACTGCAAATGGACCCGGGATGGATGCGGCCCAGTGACCAGATGATCATTCGATAACTATCTGATATTAGTGGTCAAGCTTCATGTGGTGCGACACCCAAACATTGCGCTCGACAATGCCTGCGTAGTATAGAGTGACCGCTGTAAAGTTTGTCGCGACGTGGATTGGATCCTTACAATCTCATCGACGCAAAACGCAAGTCGAATCTAGATGTGGTTAGCAAGATAGATCTGTAGTTTCCTGTTATTTTACCTGCACGTTTCTGGTCCGCTTGATGTTGATTTGGTCGAGATTATTGCCAAGGTTTATCGAGTTTCATGTAGAGCACCATACTTTGAGGATCTCACTTTTCGTTTTCTTGTTTTGTCATGAGTCAAAGTCTCGGTTTTGCTTCAAGTATAATTGTGTGCCTTTTCATCGACTTTCGGGAGTAGTAGTAGTAATCGCAACCGTTTGGTAAATAGACATAGAACCAACCAAAACCATGAAGATTAGCAGATAATGGGCAGAGTCTTAATCATCGTGACACAGTAGTTGAAGGTGGGCAACATACTTCAGCTACTGCGCCACAGGAAGAAAGCAACCTAATGACAAAAATGGAACAAAAGCTTTTTACACTGTTTTTCAAACGCCTGTTTTTCAATTTTTGTCATTTTCTATGTTCGAAGCATTCAACATGTGAATCAGTCCCACTATGTACACAATTCCTCAAATGATCCCGGTTGCGGGACTTGTCTTCAAGCGTGTTGAGCCATTGTCGCTGCTCATCTTTTGGTCCCCATTCTGGGAGAGGTACGAGTCCAACGGCTTCTAGACGCGACGTCAGCGATTTCATGTGCTGTCGCCAAGTGGAAGGCTGATCAACTTGCGGTCTCCTCCAGCCAGGTGCTTGACGAGCGAATAAAGCGCGACGAGGTAGACGCTCAGGTGTCATGCGCAGAACGTCACCGAACCATCTCAATTGGTGCAGCAAACCCAGTTTCTTTTAATTAAAATACTGGCATTCCCAAAGATGCGACATCGAACGTCATCACTGTGAACTCGACATTGTCACCAAACGCGAGAGTTCCTGCTTAAGTAACCGTTGTCGAAGGCAAAACATGATGCATGTCTTCCACACGAATTGGTCAGGAATCGTCCCCATGCAACAATACTGAACAAACAGATGCGTTGGAAACACGGTCCTTTAGTAGGGCTTTAGACGTCGCGACGACGCCACAACTAAACCAGATTCACAGATGCTGAGTGCACATTATCGATGCGAAAAGTAACTTTCTTGCTGATCGTGCCGTCAGCAGAAACACAGATCCCGAGGTAGACAAAACTATCTACCTATTCAAATTGTCCGCGTTCAAGAGTGAGCACGGGAGCAGGTGTAGGTCAATCCTGGAGTAGCACTTTACACTTCGACGGGGCGGAGCTCATGCCATGTTTAGATGCTACAAGCGCCAAAGGATCCAGAATTAGTTGCATACCGTGAGGGTCGTCACCAAGTAAGACGATATCATCAGCATAATCTGCGTCGGTCGCGGGATCACCCGGTAGAAGCTCTAGGCCGAAATGTTAGAAACCTTCTAGAGAACTCAACAGAACGTCTTTGATTGCGAAATTGAAGAGGAATGGGGACATAAGGCAGCCTTGTCGCACACCGCTATTGACAGCGAATTGCGAGGAAAGCTTGCCATAGACCCTCACTCTGCAGGAAGTATGAAGGTAAGATGCACGTAAGATGGTGGCATACTTCTCTTACACCCCGTTTTATGGCAAGCAGCGCCCTAAAGCAGATCGATCAGCGGAGTCATATGCAACACCTATGTCTAGGAATGCAACGATAGTGGCCCTGTGATAAATGTGGCGGTGTTCGAGGAGTTGACGGAGCATTACGTTTTGATGCACGCATTTTCGGCCGGGACGGAAACCAGCTTGTTCTGCACGGTAGGATGATTCACGCTGTGAATTCTAAATTCTCGATTCTGAACTTTACTACTGCACATTTACCAGTAGTTCAATTTCTTTATGTTTTTCCCGTTGGACTGTGTGGTGCTCGAGTTTACCTGTTCATGCACTAATGTTCGGCTTTAACAAACTGATAAAACCCTGCAATTTTTCTGCATTTTTTATCTTTCTTTTTCTTTGCTTAATTGTTGTGAACTTACGGTTTGCGTCTCATCGGTTGTAATTTGTTTACTGTGCCGATTTTACGGAATATTCGCCATTTGCGCAGACTTCACTGCTGACGTGGAATAATTGCTGCCCGAATTAGCGAGTCGCATCACCTAATCGTGAGTTAATTGTATTCTTTTTTGTTTATTACTGCTATTGTAGAACCACGCTTATTCAGTATACTCATTCCGCCCACTGCCCTGCATTTTAACCGTCCAGACCGTGCGTTAGTTAGGTAATACGATGAGCCTCATACTCTGCCGTAACACACGCATTGTGATAGTCTAGGAAGCAGAATGGATGTCAATAGCTTTGTGAAAATAGAAATAAGACTAACCCCTCAAGGATTTACACATGAGGTGCCAAAGCCTTTCTTGAAAATCTGGACAATAACTGATTCGCCCCAAGAGGAAGGCGTTTACACATCATGTCAGATTTTTGCGAACAAAGTGGTCAGCTGGGTAATGATCGCCACGCCGCTCCGGAGGAAGTCCGTCATAGCCGGCAGTCTTGAACTGCTTCAAGCGTTGAATTTCAAAGGCAAATTTCCGCTTCGCTGAGTGGATTCAGTGGGATGAGCCAGGGTGGACAACAAGGTATCCTGCATATACTGATGGACGGTGGAGGCCAATTGAATTGCGAGTGAAAATGCTCAGCCCAGCGGTCCAAACGCCTTTGTTGGTTAGTAATCGGAGACTCATCCACCTCGCAAATATACTGAGGCCATTGGACCGAATGTGTTTTAAAATCTTGCGTGTTGCCAGAGAAGGGCCGCGGTCTCTATCTCTAAAGCACTCTCAGATCATTATGCCTCGCGGTCCTTGTATAGACTTTGCTTGAGTAGCCAGTTAACAGAAAGACGCCGCTAGTTTCAAGCTGATTGCGCCGGGCTATCTTTACGGCAGTCCAACAGCTCCAGAGAGTGATCCAAAACTTTAAGGGTGTGTCGAGCTGGGCCGCAGCTTGACTGTCCGAAGATGGTCATCGCTTTCTGTACACAAGTTCAGTGTTGCTCTATGTCTTGCGGTGGATTACAACTGAGTGCGTATGTCATTGAAGACTGATAGCTCGTCTGGAGAGCGGAAGCATTTAATCTGTTTGCATCAATCTTGCGGTGCTTCGCCTCTTGGAATCCACAAAACACATGCAGTTTTTCGCGCAAACCAGTGCATGGTCTTAGCCAACGAAGTTGGACCAAATGGACCTGCAGACAAGTACGCTACTACGCCATCTGGAGCCGCTTGCTTCGTGGTCAATTTGGGACCACGGTTGTGTTGGCGAAGGGGGACACCACTTCGCGAGGCGCTTTTTCGTACGCCTGTAGTTAGTGCTAGAGTGAAACAGATGATTGTGTTCGCACAATGTTAGAAGCCTCTCACTATTATCAGAGCGGTCCTAATCGAGCGGGTGATGACCACCAAAGTGCCTTTCAAGTGGAGACCCGTGCGTTGAAATCTCCAACAAGGACAACGACATCAGACTTTTAGCATTAGTCAAGGGCTGATGTAGCTCCCGATAGAAGTCGTTCTTGACCCAGCCACTACTGCAGTCAGTTGGAGCGTACGCAGATATCACAAACAAATTGCGTCTCTCCTCGCAGCGCTTGTTGCTTCTGCATGAACCTCGAAGCCGAACTTTACACATTCGGCTGTTAATCGGGAACCAGTCCAGTAATACCGCCTTGGACCTGTCACATAGTGCTATAATTACGCCATCCAAACCAGCTGAGACTTATTCTGGATCTCCAGAAAGATACAGATGTTATATGGCTTCGTGGTTAGTGGGAGATGTTACTGGAAGTACAGTGTTGGGGTCTTGTAATCGGGTTTCTGAAAGACGGTAGAAGTCGATATCGAGGGATCCTAGAGTGCGCGCTAGACCGGCTTGCTGTCCAGCCTGCATGAGTGTCCAAACGTTGAAGCATGCCAGTCGGAAAGAGGATCGGGGTTGAAGAAGAGCTATGGGTTGAACTCCGTGGTTCGCGGCGCAACGGGAATGATGGCCAGATTGTTGGACACACGAATCGGGTAACGGAAAGTAAGGATTGTTAACCAACAAACAAATGGCGTGTGATGAATTCATGTGAATAAAAGTAGCAGAAGTAGTAGCCGATAAGCACGTTGTGAAGCAGTCCATGGTTTGGTTGGCGGACGTAATATTAACCGTTTGCCAAAGTCAAACTACGGAGTTGAGTTAAAGGACCACACGGAGCGTTTGGTTAAATAACTTACTTGAAAGGCAACAAGGCGGATTCAAGCAATTGCGCCAATTGGACGTTCCGACTGAATGTTCACTTCATACGTCTGTTGTTTGATAAAACACCAAACAGGGGCCAATACTTCCCATGAAAACGGCAAAATTTCTGGACTACAATGCTCCACTGATGTGAAAGACTGTCGCCGAACACTTCGCTGGAACGGGATCGTCTTGCACTTAGCTGTGTTCAACTGACGTAGTTGCTCGTCAACCATTCATAAATGCAACTATATAATCTTATACTAGCTCGTGATCTTCCTTGTTGTTAATCACTCGCCTTATATTGACATTATCGGGAAAAGCGGGAAATTTGGAGAGATAACTCATTTTAGGCCGTGGAGAAACACAAAAAACAGGCGGGATCCCAGCACCGAAGCCATTAATACACCACATTCCACCTCAGTTGTGTTAGAACAGGGGTGTACAAACCATTGCAAGGAGCCCACATCTTGTGAGGTAAAGAAGTGCCGGGCCATATATATTCGGACATTGGGATTATGACAAAATTAGAAATGTACGAAGAAAGTCCAAGTCTGGGTTTATTATTTTATGGTGAGGCCGCGTAGTAGTAGTGAGTTTAACGCGAGCCCCATTTGGCCCACCGATTTGACTTTGGACACACCTGGGCTACAGAGTGATTCCCTAACACGTACATAATGTCTTAGTAAGTGAAGAAAGTTGCCAAACCAACCAAGTACTGGATCCCGGATTCCATAGCTCTGTAGACTGTAAAGTAGGATGCAGGGATCTAGGCTGTCGGGAGCTTTGGAGAAATCGAGCTAGATGACACCAACTCCCACCCCATTATCAGCCAGTTTCGTTTAACTACCTCGTGCCATTAGCAGGTTCGTGGTAAACGATTATTGTTGCCGAACGCCACGCTGTTCCGATGTGAAGATGAAGCGTTTTGTGTTGTGTTGTGCCTCCCCACGGAAGACTTTAGTAAATGGGGAAGATTAATCCGCAAATGAGGAGACACCAGAGATTCAAGATAGATTAGTAAACTTCGGCGAGCACTATTTCCATCGAATACGCCTGCGATAGGTTTTAGTATCTTAAAGGCTACCGAAAATAAATTTGTGCTTAGGTTAGGATACTTCAAGCAGACCCGCAAAGTAGTGCCACAAACGCTAGTAAGAGCGCTGTGCTACGCAGTGATCAACTCTTCTCCACAGTGAAAAAGGATACAGCCATTGCAAATCGAGGGCAACAAGGATAAATTTAAAAATGTTCTTCAAAAAACCACCAGTTTTCCGTAGAAATTTATTTATGATAAAATGAACCCGTACGCTAAATATGAATCGGCACTTGCGGGTTGTAAAATAAATACAAGACGATCGCTTCGCATTCCTTTTTCTCAATTTGCAGCTATTTAAAACATCAATGGTCCCAGGATTATATGCGCATATATGCCGTGTATTTGGCATGCCTCTAACCGTCGCGAGTCTAAACAATCTACAGCCAAGTTGAAGCAATTTACCAAGGTTTTTGCGTGCAACATTTTCCAAATCGCGAGCTGTACATTCAAGGTCACGAACATATGAACGCTGTTCTGGCGTCGTTGACACTCTCCTTGGTCATGGGGCGTTAGCCAATGGAACGCCGGTTGGAAGCCTCGAGCATAACCGACAAACAGTCCAATGAAAGTGGTCAAGCACTACATTCTGTGCTGCCCTGATGCGCGTCTGAGTGAAACCCCGATGACTTCTCTCCAAAATGAAACCGTTCAATAGGCGACTTGTGATGCCTGCCTAGGAAGGAGATGCTAGCTACCACATGATCCGAAGCTTACGCCGTAATCAGTGCGCACGAACGTACAAACCACCACATGAAGCGGTTTAAACTTACTGATCGCTAGCCGCTACCTATTGGTGGATTATTTCAGTGTCCCAACCCTGGTTACGATGATGACGCAGACAGACATTCTTTTAAATGGTATTCCGCAGTCCTTTAGATCTAATGGAGTCAGCCAAGCCTTCAGTTGCGGTTGGCCAGGCATGCACCGTGGCTAGGACCCCGCACACTCTAAGCTGAATCAGCAATGGCCGCTAGGCGATTGGAGAATTTTGTACGATTGTGGTTGGGACGACTATGTTGGACATGGTTCACATTGAAGTAGGTAGACCAACTTGAAGTTTAACAATGAATGTTCTTTGGGTGCTTGTTTCTATCACAGTTGATGACTAAACACGAACATTGTTCCAACTAGGAGGGTTCCCTGTGTGGCGGCTACACGATATTAGCGGGTGTTCGTTTGTCTCCACACCCATGGGCAACTTGGCTAATCAGTTTTCGCTTCAATGTCGACTAGTATGGCGTAATTTAAAGGCCTTAGGAAGGATGCGGAACCTATGTATTCATAGGATAATTAGGCTTTACTTCCAAATGGTCGCCCATGGATGTGGAGATGCTTTGACAAGTGCCTCTCCAAATGGCCCCATTACAAGCATAATAACTGCAGATAGAACCTCCCTATTACTTCCACGGACTGGAATGCTATCCCCATGGAATCAGCATTACTCAACAAAGAAACACCTAAAGGGGCTACAAAGATTACCGTATCGTTCTGCAAGGAAAACGCAAAGACCGATAATTAGTGGCGGCGAACGCATTTTACTCTGATACTTAAGGTGAATACTTGGAACAGGCAAATACAGTATGTTTGTAAGCAGTTACAAAGGCAACCGCGCCCACTACTCCTACTATGGACCACTGTTTCAGCCAGTCTTAGAAGCAGTCGTGCGAACGCCGTAACACGTGTTGTTATCGACTTGGCAACTACTCAGGAACCACTTTGTCATTGAAAAGTAGCTAGTTCCGGAAGCATTTTTGAAGGAGGAAAATTACTCTAAACCTTATGTTTACAATGCGTAAGCAGTGCCTGTTGGCGGGTAATATCAGGGCCGTAGGGTCACCTGGTGAAGGTTAAATCTCATGTCGAAACACAGGATTGACATACATCTTACAGCCTTTAAATAACGTGAGATCCATGGGCACTGAAGCGGTAACTGATTACCAAAGTGGCCCATAAGTGTGGAGACGAAGGAACACACTAATGTCGTGTCACCGCCAAACTAAGAATCCTCCTAGTTGGAACAATGGCTACAGATCCAGTGATGCTCTTACCTACCCAGCGAACTTGCTCTTAGTATACAATGTGCCGACTACATCAGAAGTACGTATCTACACTATTCACATGAGCGCATGACCCACTGAAACACCACAGCATGAGAAGTTTGTAGCTGTAAAGGCTATAAAATTTCCATTTGCGCACAAATTCTAGCATTACCTCCTTCATACGAAGTACTGTATTGTTTCTGATTACCTCCCTCTGACTTAACCATCACACGCATTTCCTAAACGAAATCGTACATGTATAAGTTCTCCAGGTTGCTCGTATTGGCACGATTACACTATGCATACTGTATCACGTGTGGTCAGATACGCAAGCGAGCAAGAAAAGCAACCGCACAGTCCACCCGTAAGCCTTCGACGCTTCTCTGCCAACAGCGTGCAAGCGTTGCAGTCTCAACATGACCAATCAATCCGCTCATTGTTTCCCCTCACTTAGATGTTATCACGCTCGCGTGGAAGTGAAACCTACTTACGCCAGATTGCCAAAATGATCAATCACATATTATGTCTCCGATTGACTGGTTACCTCGACTCCTTAAAAGTGTGCTGATACACCGATTGCGGTCAACCGTTATGCGACCGACCAACCAAACTAATCGTACAGCGGAACCGCAAGCCTGCTATCATCCTGCAGGTGGTTTTAAACATGGTGACAATCGTACCAAACTGTGATCTTTTGTAAAGCCACTGGCCCATTCGTGATGCACCAATGCGCACCTGAAGTAAAGTCGACGCGTTCTATCTGAAGTCAAACCGTCCGATCGATATGACTGCAAGCGTCCATATGACTGCACGCGCGCACGGCGTCCGACTTGTTAATTTTCCTTTTGGTGTGACCGCAGACTAGACCACAAAGTGCATCGCTTGATACGAGTGTGGACTAGCAGGTAAACTACCAACTGAAGTATTTGATAGTAATAGGTCACCATCTGTTTCCTTGTCGTGCTATTGTTCAACAGCCTGGCGATGGGCACGATGGTCCCGTAATGAGCCATTGTGACAGGTCGTACCACACAGCGCATTAGCTGTGGCTGCAGTAGCAACGCATGCATGCGCGGTTGGCCCATCGCGCACACCATAGGTTAGACGGCGCGCACTCAGCCTAGACAATAAAGAGCACGCACTAAGCTGATTGATGAATACCTGTCCTGTGGTTGGCAAAGCCAGCCGTAGAAAATCTCAGGGGACCTTTGGAGGCAAAAGGTTTTTAGGGGGCCAGTGGGGCCATATTGTGAAAAGTGGGTTGCCACAACACAAGTTTATTGGTCTCCGAGTAATAACACAAGCAAAAGAGAATGTCATCCAACTCGCGTGGCGTCAAGGATGAGCTGGGACCTAGGAAGAAAAGGAATGCAAATGAGTTATGAGAAAGAGGCCATGAAGAAGAGTCCGTTGAGAAGTTTATGCCATGGATTTAGTGACGCTTTTTTGTGCTGGAAGCAGGTTGTCCTGTTACATATTGGAATGTTGAGCGAAGTTGCTCATTGTTATACCCGAGTGGCTAGGCAATTACTAAAATTTGATTGAACGCCATTCAGCAGTTACGCAAATACTAGCCAGTATTCCGAACAAGTACCGGATTTTTCATGGAGCATCGGCTGTGAAAGGAATCATAGGAAAGTGTCAGATATGAAGAGGACAATCAGCACCTACTGGACGACAGATGATGGCCTTATTGCACCTCAAAAATTGGTGCATACAACTTGGCAGGTGAATATTCACCTACAACTTTCACGATCTCCGAAATATACCTGAATATAAATCAATAAAGCAAAGTACCATAGATCGGTATACTAAAAAACAGACGAAACCAAATTTGTTCTGAAATAGTACACCATGTGAGCACAGTAGCCACTCGAATTCGGAACGTACCGGGCTAACCAGACCTAGCCGGCAGACGTGCGCGCGTGCTGAGACTGCAAACGAAAAACGTGTAACCAAACACCGCTGAAGTAAGACCCAATGAGAATTCTTTCTCGGCAATTGAGTTGTAACGTAGTGGTAGTGCCCTTAGGAAAACCCTGTTAGTATCAGTGTGGCTTTGTGCGGTAACAGCCGCAGTTTTCTGACGATAGTGTTGCGAGTAAAGACCAGTTGGTTCACTGCGGATAGGTAACAAATTTAAAGAGGACGAATCGGTTGTTAGTAGCGCAGTCTACGTCCCCGTATGGTAATTGCATTTTTGGATCTTTTCCAGTTAAGCCACGCCACTAATCCAAAAAGAGCACACGCAAAAGTTAAGCCCCACCACTGTTTGCCAGCTCCAGTGTACGTAATGCATGTGAACGTGCCCCATAAAAACACTCCTTATCCGCTTCTAAGGTCATTTTTGTCCGAAAAGTTTCTACGTTCGTACGTAAAACCTGACATGAACTTTCTGACGCTTTCGGCGGTCGTTCATGACAAGGAAACAGCAATACGTTTTTTGCAAAGCAATGGAATGATTGATCATCAACGTTTATGCAGACGAGGACACGAAATGACACTTTCAACTGTTTCTGACAGGTGGAGGTATGATGCCCGACAGTGTCGGCAAGAAATCGGTCTTCGAAAGGGAACTTGGCTGGAGCGGTCTAGGATGGCTTTCAGGACAATAATCCTATTCATTTATTGCTGGTCCAAAAAATCTGACAACAATCAAATTCGGAGAGATTTGTCGGGAGACCAAAGAAGTGTTCTTGTATGCAGTGCCAGATCGAACTGCGGCCACACTGCTGGACACAATGCAGACCTGCATCGCTCCCGGCTCAATTATCATTTCCGACGTGTGGGCATCACACCGATGCATTGAATCGATGATTGGCATGAGTTATACTCATCAAACGGTTAATCATACCGAAAACTTAATGACTTGTCTCAATTTCACCCTCTTCAAAAGAGATTAAAAGTTTAAGTTTTATATCCTCCCTTTTCATAATCTTTTTGAATAGCGGGGCTTAACCTTTTGGCGGGGCTTAACTGGCAAAGATCCATATTTTTGAGGTGAGCTCAGCAAAATCTACACAAATTTAGTGGGGCTCTACCAATTCCGCAAATACAAGTTTCCCGGTCTGGATACACCACTTCGTAAACAACAATTTGCGCGCGCATAATCCATTTCTTTGACTGGCAGTGACCAAAGAAGATTAATGCGCGGAGAAAAACTGAGAAAACTTTTTCAGATGAATTTCGTCACATGTGCTGTGACCACCCATTTTCACAAGTTAGCCACCTGTGGCTCCCTAAAATCCTTTATCTTCCAAAGGTCAAATTACCTAAGTGAGGGGAAACTATGAGCGGATTGATTGGTCATGTTGAGACTGCAACGCTTGCACGCTGTTGGCAGAGAAGCGTCGAAGGCTTACGGGTGGACTGTGCGGTTGCTTTTCTTGCTCGCTTGCGTATCTGACCACACGTGATACAGTATGCATAGTGTAATCGTGCCAATACGAGCAACCTGGAGAACTTATACATGTACGATTTCGTTTAGGAAATGCGTGTGATGGTTAAGTCAGAGGGAGGTAATCAGAAACAATACAGTACTTCGTATGAAGGAGGTAATGCTAGAATTTGTGCGCAAATGGAAATTTTATAGCCTTTACAGCTACAAACTTCTCATGCTGTGGTGTTTCAGTGGGTCATGCGCTCATGTGAATAGTGTAGATACGTACTTCTGATGTAGTCGGCACATTGTATACTAAGAGCAAGTTCGCTGGGTAGGTAAGAGCATCACTGGATCTGTAGCCATTGTTCCAACTAGGAGGATTCTTAGTTTGGCGGTGACACGACATTAGTGTGTTCCTTCGTCTCCACACTTATGGGCCACTTTGGTAATCAGTTACCGCTTCAGTGCCCATGGATCTCACGTTATTTAAAGGCTGTAAGATGTATGTCAATCCTGTGTTTCGACATGAGATTTAACCTTCACCAGGTGACCCTACGGCCCTGATATTACCCGCCAACAGGCACTGCTTACGCATTGTAAACATAAGGTTTAGAGTAATTTTCCTCCTTCAAAAATGCTTCCAGAACTAGCTACTTTTCAATGACAAAGTGGTTCCTGAGTAGTTGCCAAGTCGATAACAACACGTGTTACGGCGTTCGCACGACTGCTTCTAAGACTGGCTGAAACAGTGGTCCATAGTAGGAGTAGTGGGCGCGGTTGCCTTTGTAACTGCT
>OX104066.1:138705869-138735055 GCA_944474145.2 Dicrocoelium dendriticum | reverse complement strand
CCTCTTTCGCATGCTTGTGCAATTGGCTTTTAGCCTGACGTCCAAACTATACCCATACACGTTGTTAGTGCTATTGTGCATGAGGTCTAATATGGCTGTATTCTGTTTGTGGCAGTTCAAATTTGAGTCTGGACAAGCGCATGTGCATATGTTGCATCCGAACTTCCACTGGACACGGATGACGCCAATCCATGTATATATGTATACCGGCTGAATTCGACTAGGACACTCCTACCGCCTGTGTATGGCCAACAATGCAGGAATGCAGTACTGGATCTAATCGAAAAGTACATTTCCAGGACAAACAAGGTGAGTCTTTGACAAACTAATTTTGATTTTATGTGTTGCAAATCCAAGGCAAATTTGATCGATGCGAATTCCGTGGACTGATCAATAGTGCGGTTGTTCATGTTCAGGAGAAGGCACTATTTCACGCGCAATAGAAGCACGATGCGTACGCTCCCATACGATTTAATAATCCAGGCCAATGATGCGGCTTATTTGGTACGTTTGCCAGTGTGATGCGCAATCTTACGTTTCAGAAGTATATGTTTTTTGAGCTCCCCGGTGTGTCTGCGCCTGATGTGAAGGTTGACAAGGTACCTACCTGTCTGATACTCTCTACCTCGATTTCTGGCTCCAGGAGAAATTTGGCCGTTGTTTGATGGGACGGGTGCACCGTTCTTATGGCAGCACTAGGTTCAAAGAGTGGTTCCATCCTGTGTGGAACGGGCTACGGTCCAGCCGCCACCTTGTGTACGTCTGGTGTGCCTAATTTTCCAATTAGGCCGAAATGCTTCTGTTCTGCTTTTTGAAGGAGTGTGAGCCGGTTCCATTGATGAAACTTGGCTCCCATTCACATGCCACCCGGTCTTATTCTTTCGGGTTAATACCAGATATTGGGTGTGTGGGTGTAACTGTGGGTGGTGCAGCGCATGCCACCCATGGTCCCATTTGTAGGCGCAGGCGTCCTGCGCCTGTTCCCTTGGAGTTCACAGTGACAGGCAAATCCGGCTATGGATGCCGCCATACCATCTGTGGCTCAAAAAACATACGAAATCATTCGCAGCTTGGTGACTCCCGTTTTGCCATGCACCAAAAAATTTGTTGAACTGGTCACACTGGTTTCCAATCCCTATAATCCAAAACCATCAGCTACTGTGCAGCGATTAAAATGCAAAACCCGAGTCCAAGGTGAAAGCGAGTCAGTTGTTTCCTACGTTGCCAAGCTTCGGAAGTTGACAGACTATTGTGATTTCCATAACTACCGAAACGACCTGAACAGGGATCGTCTAGTAGTCGACGTGAAAAACGTTCGCATTCAGCGCTGCCTGTTGGCTGATAACTCATTAACACTGGAAAGTGCGTATGATGTTCAGACAGACATGGAGGCTGCTGAAAGTAATGCCCAGCTACTACAGAATTTACAGTTCAATACAAAATCATGTGCTGAAGATTTCACGGTCGAAGTCAACAAAGTTGATAAAAACATCACGCGCTCGTTCAACCGTTATCACTGCAGCTTGCAGCACAGTCATTCCAAAGCATGCAAACAGACATAAAGAGTTTGTAATAGTTAAGACTACCGAGAAGGACTGAACACCTACTTGATTCCGCCTTGAGAACACAAAAAGCGAAGACCACAGTGCAACGTGTATTGATACAAATACCGGGCGAAAACAGAAGGAGACACGCCAGAACCAGTCAGTTACAGTCGAATGCACGTTTGGTTAAATAGGACCCCGGAGGCAAAAATGGTATGGGTGTTGTGGGGAACAGGCGATAGGAACAAATGTACCATAATACAAAAACACAGTGTTCGGATGGGGGGTACGAACACAAAACATGATTTTGTCTTGTAAAATAACACACTTGCTTTCTGAACAAATCCACGTTCCGTTGTGGTGCACAGTTACAAAAATCCAAGCAAATCTCCTAGCACCAGCCAAGTTACATTTCCTGGGTATTTCGCCATTCCGTGTTCCATTATTATACTAGAGTAAAAAATGCCAAAATGGTGGACACTTGGACCGTATGTTCCAGTCCAGTACAAATCCATGTTCCCCGGTAGTAAACAACCAACTTGTTGCTATTGAACCACAGGAATATATATGTCTAACACAACTACCTTAAGTGCACAACCGCCATATCGCGTGCAGCTTTGTTTTAATTAGCTTTCAGTGTATTTCGAAATTGATAGTGGCAGTGCAGTAACGCTGCGCAACGAACGAACGTGGTTACAAAGATTGCCTCCAGCGAGCCACATCAAACGGTCTCGGGCGCCTCTGCGATTGCGTTCACACACGGGTGGTGTAGGGAAACTGCTGGGGGTGCAGAACGTTGAGGTGTCATATGGAGAATCAACAAATCGAGGAACCGTTTACGTCGCACTCAGAGATGGTCCAAGCCTACTGGGCCGCTACTGAATCAGTCAACTTTCAGTTCTGCAAATAAACCATCTTTCCTTACCATCGGAGATACAAACACTGTTCCATCAATATGCATCAGTATTGAGACGCCGGGGTAGGGAAATTTCACCAGGGGACAAGTTGATATCTACATTCCACTTGGCTCACAACCGAGATTCATCAAGGCTCGATCGCTGCCGTATATGCTTCGATCGAAGGTAGTAGGGGAACTGGATCGTCTGCAGAAGAGAGGCGTCATAGACCAAGTGCAGTTTCCGGATTGGGCCACATCAATTGTTCTGGTACTCAAGCCTGATGGATCAATTCGCATATGTGGGGACTGTAAAATTACTGTCAGTTGCAGTATTTCAGCTGAAAAATACCCGATCCCAAAAATTGGGGATATTTACGCGCAGCTCGATACCAGCAGGTATTTCTCAACCTCGGATCTTGCGCGCGCTTAGAAGCAGCTCGAACTACACAGACACCAAAACAATAACGATAATCAGTACCCATCGCGGTTTGTTAAGGTACAGCAGACTAACATTTGGCATACATTCGACTCCGGCCATTTTCCAACGAACAATAGAGGATATCGTAACAGTGTTGCCTGAAGCTTACATATCCCTGGACGACATGTTGGTTACGGGGGCGACAATTGACCAACATCTACAATGCGAGTTGTTCTGGACCGCCTGAAGGAGAATGGTTTGAGGCTGAAACGTGAAAAATGCACATCCTTGGCTCCCCACGTTGATTATTTGGGTTTCCGTATAAGTGATAATGTACTAATTATGATTGAAGAGAAAAGCCGGCAAATCTTGAGGCATCACAACCAGGAAATCAACACGAGTTGAGGTCGTACTTCGGAATGTACATCATCATCATCATTACACGTTAGCTGGAGGTGGAAAACACCTCAGCTATTGTGCCGCAATACAAAATAAAAGAAAAGGAAAACAGTGGCACATCCGCTGAGTCCCCAGTAACGGATGGACATCGTTCCGGAGAGCTAACAGCTGGCTGCCGTAAAAAAGGGAATCATATTATGCCTTACAGGTGAGATCGTGATTGGAAGGGGATAATAAACAGGAGGGGGATGGGCAAAGGAAATCACAACACAAACGCGATTGGTGCCGGCTCCGAGCCTTATCAGCGAGTGTGTCCAACCAAACGTGTTCACCGTCCTTAGGACCCCAGCCAGGCAGTCGGGATGCACCAACCGACGTCAACTTCGAAGTGAGGGTTTTCATTTCTCTCGACCAACTCATCACTTGGCCTCCCCTCCTCCTCTTCCAACCGCACCCATAACGCGCAAACAATGCACGTCGCGGGAGTCGGCATGCGCAACACGTGGCCCAGCCATCGGAGCCTGGTGCGTGATATAATCGTGCTGAGCGGTTCACTCGCTCTACCTGCACCAAATACGCGACGTCGAACACGCTCATTGCCCACGCGGTGTTCCCACCAGACATGAGCTAAGCTGCGCAGGCAGCGATGATCGAATGCAACGAGCCTCTTCATGTCAGTCGACCTGATTGGCCAGGTTTCACAACCATATAAGAGAGTAGAAGGGACGGCTGCGTTGTAAACTCTGCCCTTCAGGGCGAGAGTAATGTCGCGTCTGCGCCACAGGTGGCGGAGATTGGCAAAAGCACCTCGAGCTTTTGCTATGCGGTTCGTAACCTCACCTTCAATCCCACGGGTGCTAATATATCTGCCCAGGTACTTGAATTCCTGAACGACTTCTAGCAGATCACCACCAAGCGTTAGCGCAGGGTTGGGTCCCTGCCAATCTTGGAGAAATACTTTGCACTTCGATGGAGCAAAGCATAGCCCAAAACGATTGACAGCCAGTGCTAATCGCTCCAGTGCTCTTTGGCATGTTTGGGGGCTGTCACAGATTAGGGCAATATGGTCCGCATACTCCAAGTCAAGACGTCGCTCACCAGGAAGTAGCTCCACACCATCTAGGTCGTGTCCAACAAACTCTGTTTTTATGAATTCATCAATAGCGAAAATGCAGAGGAAAGATGAGAGCGGGCAACCTTGTCCCACGCCGCTGGTGATACGGAAGTGTAGCGACGCTTTGCCCTAAACCCTCACACTGCACGAAATATGCGCGTACAGCGCTTTGATAATGTTTACATATTTATCCGGTACACCTTTCCTCAGCAGACAGTCCCAAAGGGCACATCGATCGACTGACTCGGAGGCAGTTTTATGTCAAGAAACACGAGAACGGTGGGTCGCTAATAAACATGGTGGTGCTCCAACATTTGACGCAAGGTGAAAACGTGGTCGATGCAGCCCCGACCTCGACGAAACCATGCTTGCTTCTCACAAATCTGGATTGCAGGAGTGCCAGTCAGTCCGTAGAGAATGATAGACGCAGCAATTTAGATGAAATGGAGATCAGACTTATCCCTCTATGATTGCCGCATTCCAAACGAGAGCCTCCCTTGAAAATTAGGACAATGCCGGAGCGGTTCCAGTCTGTGGGGACTTTCTCCAGCTCCCAAAGTTTTACTAGCAACACGTGTAGATCCTCTACTAGAGCAGGTCCCCCGAATTTGAAGAGGGCTGGGGGAATTCTATCTGCTCCTGAGGCCTTATGCAATTTCAAAAGCCGGATCTCACGTTCGACCTCCGCGCGTGAGGGCGGATCCGAGGAGACGGCCCAAGGAGAAGGGCGCTCAATGCCCGAAGAAGAAAGCGATAACTCAGATTTGTTAAATTGTCTTACAAAGTGTTCAGCCCAACCATCCAAGCGTTTCGACAAGCTGTCGATCGGTTGCCCACTCTCGTCGCGTATGGTCTCGCTAACACCAGGTCTCCTGCTGCCTGTTGCCCGTATTAGACGGAATAACATACGATGATTACCCACGGCAGCGGCTGTTTCCATCTCAGAGGCACGATGAGACCACCAGGTTTTGCGGTCCTTCCTAGGGCTAGCACGTAGTTTTGCCCTGAGATTTTTGCGAGCGTCATTGTATTCGCTTCCAGCCGGAATACGTCGGCGAGCATCCATAAGTTCCAGAGACTGTGTAGAGACCCAATGTCCGGTTTAACAATTTGCTTTGCTACATGAAGACATGCCTGCTGACAGTAACGTTTGACGAATATGCGACTAGTGATCTTCAACGGTGTTTAGTGGGCGCTTACCCAGCCGAGATGTCAGCGCACTATGGTACACATGCAAAACATCTGGCTTCGCCAGCTGGCTGGTGTCAATCCGTTCACATCGACGTTGCGGACGTCCACCGAAAGGCACCGGGAGGTCGGCACAGACAAGTGCGTGGTCAGAGTCCACGCTCGTGCTCCAAATCGAGTGACAGTTTTGGACACAGCCTCTCCAGCGGTAACTGATCGCGATATGATCGATTTGCGTCCATGGTTGGCCCGTGGCTGATGGCCGCCAAGTCACTCTTCTGCGGGTGCTGTGTCGAAAGTTAGCGCTCGCAAGAAAGAGGCGAGCATCTTCACACAGGTGTAGCAATCGCTCACCATTCTCATTACGCGAGCCTACACCATGTTGGCCGTCCAGATGAAACTCATCAGAGAACAACTTTCCGACTTGGGCTATTAGATCGCCAGCCAACACCACAGTATCCGTGCTTCTTCTGTAACGAAGGAGTTCGTGAAGTTGCTGATAGAAATCATCTTTTACCGAATCAGTGCTACAGTTTGTAGGGGCGTAAGCCGCAATGACAAGCAGGCACCGTTTGTCCCCGCGCGACTTCGTAGCACGGAACGAACCAGCTAATCTAACGGCGCACATCCTACTGTTTACTGGGATCCAATCAATTAGGGCAGCTTCAGCCCGGGGACTCAAAACAATGCAGACGCCAGCTTGACCGGCATTTGAAGCTGCATCATCGCCAGACAGGCGCACTGAGAATGTGCCGCCAGTGTCGCATGTGGGGGATTTCAAGGTAAGTACGGAACTCGAATCTTGTAGGCGGGTTTCTGATAAACAGCAAATATCGATCGATAGGGTCTCTAGTGTGCGGGCAAGTGCTGCTTGTTGGACAATCTGCGGCAAAGGGCGCACCTTGACGCATGCCAGTCTTAGCGAGACGCGACGACTTCAAAGGGAAACAGATGAACTGACGTTGTTCGCTTGCTTGAACATGGACTTGTCAACTGGATTGGAGCGAGGCCCTGGGATTGTGTGTGATTTGAAACTAGAAGACAAGCGACTACTGAAGAAAGTTGGGGGAGGGCCAAGAATTGGGGGATTGAAAATGGGGGGATTTAAGTAAAGTTGGAGTGGGACGATAAGGATGAAGAAGCGCAAGAAGGGGTATAAGAAGACGGGAAGGCCTGAGCAGTAGCATCCATACCCCTACCCACATTGCTCGATGCAGCAGATAGGGCACCGTTGATTATCCTCTGCGGTGGCCAGAGCATCAATAAATTGTTGGAAGAAAGTTTCATTGTATTGCGTGTGCAGAATACCGTCAGGTTGCCCAGGCCTAGACAGGAGAACGATTAGGGTTCTCAACCAAAGCCTTTGGTTCAAAAACCTCACCGCAAGGCAGCGGGTTTTGGCACCAAACTGAGGAGCCCGTTTTATGAAATGAGGAGCCACCCCCATTCCAACCCCCAACCTGGAGGACCAGGAGGCTGAGTTTGTCTGGCATCTAACCAGTGACCAATCTGGTATGAGTGGCTCTGAAGGTGCAAAAGCACCACCCAGCATAGCTCAATGGATCTCTGAGGCACGTAAACCATCGCACCACGGTAAGGTCTAGCCTCATTGCAATGGTTTGGGAATGTACAGTCATTAATAAAGGTTTGTTCGGCAATCAGCCACAGTGTTACACCCGCTGCATCGTTTGTAATGCAAAGACACTCAGTGGATGTTGTCTGAGTCGGAGGAATCGGTTTTTCGACAAGCTAAAAGTGCACTGACCAGTCCATCGGTTTTAGCACAATTTGCCCCGAAAAGTACATGACACTGACATGTGAGGTATCACCGTACGGAGTCAGAGCCGCCTTGTTATACTCTGACACGAACGGAGTAAACAAACCAGACTATTTCTCGGCCAAGTTGTCCACTTGATCAACAGACTTAATCTGAACAGCAAAGGAGTTGCGTTAGGCGGCATACAAGTTATGTCTCTACTCAGTTACTTTGAGCCGTGCGCGCACCGCTCACTTGTGCAGGTGTGTAAGTGTGCGTGTATAGCCTGGCGCCTTCAACCAATAGGACCTCAAATGCACTAAATCATAGGGGGGGCAGGTGGGACACTTCAGCTTCTACCAGGTACAGTGTCGGTGGCCGACGCACCATGCGGGCCTGTGTTTCTGTCCAATTAAGCGATTCCCACCAGTTAGAACGAGAGTAGGGATTTAAACGACCATTGTGTTTCTATAAAGAGCCACAGCTAAATAAGTTTGCCGTCCGATTTTGAGCATGCGATTCACCTAAACGCAATGATTTTCTCGTAGATTCAGCAATCGATGGAGGTGAAGAGCCTCATAGTGAAAGTGTACGAGGAAGAAGACGATTGGCAGCCGCTCGCTTGCACACTGAAGCTGAGCGTGAAAACTTGCCGCAACTGGATACGGATGTACGAATGGACGGAACCGGTGGGGCAGCACGTGGGAGTCCGTCGCAGAGTACTGGGAGAAAGCAACGTCGACTCTGGTGGAGTTGTTTTCTGCGGAGACTACCGTTACCTTTGAACTCCTTCGTTTGCGGTTGAAGGCGGATTTCGAACTATCAGTAAATACCAGCACTGTCTCACGATGCTTGGATGGTAGACTGATAACAATGAAGAAACTGCACACCATTCCGGAGTCCATGAACACGCTGGAGAACAAAAGGCGAAGCAGATCATTTTTTGCAGCTCATGAATTACGACATGGAAGGAAGGCAACCTGTGTGGATTGAAGGTGCCAACCTCAACTTATTTTGCTCCCGTATTCGTGGCCGCTCACGACATGGTAGTCGAAAGCAGTGTACAGTGGTAAACAGCCGGGACCGAATGTTCATCTTTTCGGCGCCATGACAAACAACGACTATATTGGGTACTCGGTGCTGAGTAGAAGTTACAACAAGCAAAGTTGCGCACAGTTGCTGCGACAAGTGTTTGATATCAGCGGAGCAGGGTTGTGGAAATGTCTCTTTTGATTTGTAACAACGTGCCCAGCCACACCCACCTGGAGCACGTTTCCTTGGAGGAACCGTACCACTCTGGGAGACTTCTACGCCTTGCGCCATACTCTCCAGCTCTCAGTCCCATCGAGGGCGTCTTGAGCAAACTAATGGCTCATGTAAAACAATCAATGAGGGGACGATACTTCGTGATGCTCCTGGGAAATCATGAAGGCGTTCTGAAAAAAGTGAGTGGCGGATTCGCTTTTTGGAGCATGCGATGTCTGAAACACGGGCGTTATTGACACAGCAGCACTGCAAACAAATGGTTCAGCATGTCAGTAAGCAGTAAGGACGTGTTGTGCATTCGGCCGATCTGTAAAACAATCGGTTGGCTGTAAACTACCTGTTTTAAACGAGTGTTGTTCTTACTTTATTATGATAATGGGTCAGACTGCACTTTATACCCTGCTGGAAATAGCCAATTCTCTATTTGGGAAAACATCGTGGATTTCCGGTATGTTGGTTCATGTGGCCGCGTCGCATACCCATTTTAGTTGCCGCGTTGTAGAAAAAATGAAATGAGTGCTTGACAAATACATGTCAATCTAATAAGGTTGTGTGCCAGCAATAATGTTCTACTGCCTGTCGTTGTGGGTGTTTGGAAAGTTCGTGGATAAGCACTGATAAACGCATGGTGAATGAGAAACTTAAAATATGCAGGCTTGACGGACATGGGTAGTGCGTGTGGCCGTTTGCCGAATTGCTTAATTTGTTACACCCACGCAGGCGGCTGGATGTGTCCTAGTTGAATTCATCCGGTAAACATATATACATGGATTGGCGTCATCCGTGTCCAGTGGCAGTTCGGATGCAACATATGCACATGCGCTTGTCCAGACTTAACTTTGAACTGCCACAAACAGAATACAGACATATTAAACCTCATGAACAATAGCCCTAACAACGTGTATGGGTATCGTTTGGAGGTCAGGCTAAAAGCCAATTGCACAAGCATGAGAATAAGTATCCAATACGAACTGTTGGTGTTTTCTTTATCATTTATACCTGATAACCTTAAATCTTGGGCATAAATATTTGAACGAATCCGAAATAAGAAAGGGACGCAATTGCCATCAATACGGTTACCAGGTAGAATGATTCATAACAAAGGGGCATAGTAAAATAGTGTTACTTAGTTGTTGCCTCCTATGTGCACAGTCTGGTTTGCGTAGCTGATGTGAGAGATTGCACATCGTGAGAGTGCGATTGGGTGTTCACTTCAATCAATCCGTGTCCAATCATCTGCTGTCCGAGGTATGACTTTTGCGCAACCTTAAGCGTTGACAGGTGTCAGGAACCTATATGCACCGCTTACGGAGAGAAAGTACCACCATCCTACATCAACTAAGTCCCGCTGCTCAACGTCAAACATGCGGCTTTCTAAACAGTGTGCGCACTGGTTTGAAAATGTTCAAGGTGCCTGCATGACTGTCATCAAAATACTTAACCGTTTGTACATAACGCTGCCTACTCTGCTCTGGCCATAAGCTATTTCGTAACGATCTCCAACGTACGTCTCGGGTGCAGCCATTCAGTGTTCCTAAAACGATTATCGCCTTGTGCCGATTCATTCCCGATGAAATATACCAAGACACTGACGTACCATTAACATTGGCATTACCTTTTTCCTAGTCTATCCAGAAGATTGGCCATGTCAAATTCAACTTCTGGTTAACGTCTCTGCGCTTCCGTTTTCAATCCCCGTGGTATTTACGTTTTCCCAAGCCCCGGTAAATTCAGTATGTCTGATGAACAACGGGGACTAAAGCAATGATCACTCTCATCATTCATTGCCGGGTTTGTTCACTTGCCAGGGATATTTCAGGTCAATTCTCTTCGTAGTCACACGAGGGACAATCGTTGAGCATTGTGTGCTCCGGATGTCAAACTGACACTTTATGCGTGCTGTAGGCGGCAAAGCACTGGTAGCCCTTGTGTTCACACCTATCTGCCGAACTGGAAACATACTCAGGAATTTGCCACCTTAGCATTGATTCGGATCAACAGCACAATTTGCTCGGAAGCTCCGCGCAAACGTCAAATACGAATGAGCACATGGATAGACTGACCATTTATCCGGTGATACATACAAGCGTCGTGCTAGTTAGCATTGGGCTGCTGGTCAAGCTAAGGTTGTATAATCTACAAATTGATTTCAAGGAGCAGAATGCAGGTAGCATAGTCTGTTCAGCAATACCATGAAGCTTAAATAGTGATGTGAATCGCGGCCGAATAATAATACGAAGAGGAAAGATGCCCTAGCTCACCGTCTCAGTATGTCACCGTACTCGACTCCAGTTGAGAACGTAGCAAGGGAATCATAGATCATGATGCGTACAACAGTGTAGTGGGTAACACGTGAAATAACCACGAAATACAACCGATTTAGGTAAGCCCTATAATGGTAGGTTAGACGTGATTCTTCCGTTCTAGACAGGTGTACTAAATATACTATATTGTACCAAGTCAGTGGTTAATCATTCTGGAGTGAAACTGTACCCAAGCGTGACTTACGTGCACGATAGAATAAGTATGACAAAAAAGATGACGCAGATGGAGTAAGCAACGTTCCAAATCAGCAGGAAAGTGGGGCGAAAACTTTCACTGATTTTTAGATGCTCGACTATGTTAGTCCTGCAAAGGGAGAAACAAGTAACCCATTGCTTGTCCCCGTGCGTATATCGTTAGAAGCATTGCTAACTAGAGACCACGCTGAGCAACCTATATAGCGTGGCGTTCACTTCGTGAGAAGCGCAGCTCAGAAGGCTATCATGCTAGATACGTTTAATCTAGCGGTGTTGGACTGCTGTGATTGGCGGTCGCGAGCCACGGCCTTGCTTGTCAAGCACGTGACCCATGTGTGTGAATAAATGTCCCTTTTGATGTATCCATGAGTAGGGGATTTTGATATTGATAATTTGGATTCATCACAGCCAGCGTCCAAATCAGATAGCTGTCCACAAGCCCGGAAAAGCACTAGACTGCAGCTTCAGCCTGTTGGGCAGCATCAATAGTGCTCATCAATCGGATCCATTAGGATACGAACCCATGACTACCAACAGCTTGCACCGCCAGTCAGCAGCTTATACCACTGGGCCACGGCGGACAGCTTCGTACCATCATGATTTACAAGCCAACTGTGATATAGCGCGTTTTATTTTAAAAATCACCTACTCATGAGTACATCAAATATCTCCTCCTTAACAGTTTCTTAATGTTGTGTCATACCTAGCTATGTTAGTGGACGTCGTGTCTTTCGGGGCCAACCATGTCATCTGAAAAGTTCATAACTTGAATGGCAGTGGATAATACGGCGCCCTATATTACGGTTAGATTGTAAATCATAATGGTCCGAAGCTGTCCCCCTGGCCCAGTGGCATGAGCTGCTGACTGGCGGTGCAAGCGGCTGGTGGTCATGGGTTCGAATCCTGACGGATGCGCACTACAGATGGTGCCTAACAGGCTGAAACTGCCGGCTAGTGCTTGCCCGGGCATGTGGACGACTATCCGTTGTGCGGGGCTCAGGCTCGTTCCCTGACGTCGCTCGTGAACGCTGCCAGCACAATCCACAAGGCTTGTACTGCCTTGTCTCTTCTCATCCATTGTGCAATTTGGTCATTCCCGTTGGCTTCTGCCACCCTACACCCACCAATTCTCGTAGTAGCTTTTACCTCTCGTGCCATGGTTGTAACACGGTGGCGTTCCCCTGCGTTTCGTTCATTCATTATCTATTTGGAGGTTTGCTCTTTTCCGATCCAATATGGTGTATGAGCTTTCCAGCTTTCCCTGAACTTGCTCGCTCAATGCACTTCCTGATTTGACCGATCCTTGTTCCGTACCTAGACTTGTTCTCCAATCCTGAACGGTGTCCACTTGTGAGCTTCCTGCTTAGCGTCGTAGTCCCCCTATTGCCTGTTTTTCCGGCTTTGGTTTTTTTTCTGGCAGCCGTATACCGTCGATCGTGATGCAGTGCTGGATGTTCCCATTCATCCGGTTTCGCTAAGCAAGTAGCGAGTGCAATCCGGTGTTCGATGCCAAACTGTAATTCGAATGGCGGAACCTTGGTGGTCGACCGTACGCTAGTCCAATACGCAAGCAAAAATTCAGACAGTGCTTCCTCTCCTGCCAACTTCGCGCAGTTTATCCACTTTTTCATGGTCCGGTTGAACAGTTCTGGCATTCCGTTGGCCTGCGGGTAATAGGTGAATTGTGTCGCCGCTAAATCTTCCACTTGTCCAAAACCGCCTTAAAAGCTTTCGACTCAAAGCAGGGCCCTTAGTCGGTGATAACACATTGTGATATTCCATATCTTGCTGTCACATTGAATTTAAATGCCTGCGACACCGTCAAGTCTGTCTGACCTATGATTAGCATGCCTTCCACCCAGCGTGTGGACTGACAGATCTTTACTAGAATGTATCTGTATCCTGAGCGACTCATTGGTAGGAGCCCAAAGACATCCTGTCCCTAACACTGAAGTGGTTCACTGACTTGCATCGATCTCCTCGGTGGTCTCCGATCATCCCTGGCGCTACACGATTGGCAGTTTAGGCGTCCCCGAATGTTTGTCGAGACGTCCTGCCTCATGATAGACAAGGCTCTCACCTCCGTAGTGATTCTATGAATCGTTCGAATCCCATATGGGCACCATCATGAGTTTTTCGCATCACCCTCTCTTGCAGATTCGATGGAACAGAAGGTAGTTTTCTTCCGTCTGTCGCAACCACCACATTATCGGTTTCGACCCCTAGCTTGTCCCAGATCCTAAGAACTTCCTCCACCTCCCTTGATGTGGCCTCCGACTTATTGCCAACTTGTAAGTTAGAACACAGTACATTCATGAATTCATCTATACTTTGATCTCCCAGTAGGTTCCTGTCCTCCACTGTGACTGCGTGCACTGGTATGGCATTATCCGGCATGAGGTCGTTCAACGACGAGCGTGACAACGCATCGAGTAGTATGATCACCGTTCCGTCTACGTGCACAATGAAGTTACATTCTTGTAGTCGGTATGGCCACCGCGCAAGGCGTCCCAGTTGATCTTTTGCTGTCGTCAACCATGTAAACGGCTTGTGGTCAGTGACGATCAGGAATTCAGTGGTCAGGAGGTAAGTTCTTCCCTTATTCAAGACCCACACGATTGTCAGACATTATTTTTCCGTCATGGAATACTTCTGCTCCGCCACTGTCAGTACTCTGCTGGCAAATGCCACAACCCCAGCTGGTTGGGAAAATATCGCACCGATTATCACCTTGCTTACGTCGTCTGTGACAGTGAATCCCTCAACAGGATTAGGTAGCCGTAGACATGTTGGCGCTTCTGTCATACATGCCTTTAGGTAGTTAAAGGCTTAATCCATTTCGGCTGCCCATACGAATGGTTCGTCTTTGTAAAAACAGCTTTAACAACGGGCTGATCCTCATAGAAAGAAACGGCGCAAACTTCAAGTCTGAAACCACCACTAACAGGAACGGACGGAGCTGACGCTTGAATTTTGGCTCCGCGAAGATCTTGATCGTTTTGCGCTTGAACAATGAACAGTGATTTATCATGGGATAAAAGCAAGTGCTTTACACCTCCCGCAGGATAGTTGGGGTGAAGATAGTGAAATCGAAATATATCGGGGTCATGTACCGAACGTTTGCCGATGAATGTTTGCTAAATTACATCAGTGTACAATTTAAAAAACTCGAGCGTAAACGTTCAGAAATACACCGAGGCGCAGTGATCGTTGATATAAGCCTTGAGAAAAGCAAAATATGGTCGCTCACTTTGTTTCATTTGGTACATAAATCCTGTAGAAAAGCATGCTTGGTGTAATTCACAATAGAGTAGTTTAGGTAACAAAATGCTGAGAGCTAAGAGCAACATCTAATTGTTTTTTGAAAACGTCCAAGGTAGGAGAGGATACAACTAAGTCTGGGAGTGCGTTCCAGGGTTGGCAAACCCGAAAGGGAAAAGTAATTCCGTCGACAATCTAGACGGCTATATTGTTCCTTCAATTTTAAGCAGTTACCCCTGAGCTGCGTGTTGTGGCTAAGTTTCAGCAAATGACGGCATACGTGGTTGGGGTCACTCAGTATCTGATACGCCAATACGAGATCACCACGCAGCCTTCGATAGTGTCCGCCGAAAATTCCCAGCAACTTCAGCCTTCGATGGTAAGAGTGGTAGCGCAGGCCCTTTACATTCTTTGTTGCTGTTCGTCGAAGTGCCTCTAACACTTATAGGTCGCGCTTCAACCAGGGTTGCCAAGCTTGGATAGCGTATTCAACATGCGGGCGCACGTAGGAATTGTGCATCATTGGGAAGATTGATGGGTCAAATCTCCCGAATGCCCTTCGCAGCATGCTGACGTGCTAGTTGCTTCTTTTTCCAGCTACGCCAGCCCGTTTTGAACAGTTGAGGTCACTCTGTACGATCACACCAAGGTCACGTTCCTGGGAGCTGGTCTACAATCCGTTTGTCCCAAGCAAATATGTGTAGTTATGTCTATGACATAATTGTACAATGCCACATTTGTCTACGTTGAATGGTAGGGCGTTTTGAAATGACCAGTTCGACACTGTGTTAAGATCGCACTGGAGTAGTTCGTGTTCGTCCGGTCCTCTGATCCATCGCCATATCTTGATATCATCAGCGATAAATAGGAAATCGGAAGCAATTGATCTGGCCAAGTGTTTAATGAGCACCAAGAATAGACGAGGTCCAAGAACCGAGCCTTGTGTTACTGCACACACCACATCGTTTGCATCAGACAATGATTCCAGGACTCTCACCGCTAGCCGCCGTTCGTGTAGAAAATTGCTAATCCAACTCAGGATTGGGTCGCCATTGCTGTAGTTCCGAAGCTTCTGAAGGATAATTCGATGGTCTAAGCGGTCAAACGCTTTTGAAATTCCAGGTAGATGATACGGCTTCTGCTCCTTCATCAACAGCTTCAGTCTAGCTATTATGTGCAATTAATAGGTTAGCATTACACGAATGCATTTGACGAAAGTCATGTTGCTCTGGGGCTATTAGGTTGTGGCTTTCCAGATACTGCCTCAGCGCGTCTGCAATGATTGATTCCATCACTTTGGATAGTACGCGAAGTAATGTTATTGAATGGCAGTTGGCAGGGTCAGTGCGGCTACCTCCTTTATGGATAGGAGTGATGATCCCTTGCTAACATACAGGTGAAATATGGTTCTCTTCTAGACATCGCTGATAGAAGACAACCAGTGGTTTTGTTAGATCACTAGCTACCGCCTGCAGAGTCTTTGGTCGGATGTTGTCGACTCCAGGAGAACTGTGGATACGCAAGGATAACAAATTCTTCAACACAGCTTCCGCAGTGAAGGTGATGTCTAAACCCGACCGTGGAGTAATAGAAATGAGGAGAGTGTTTGGGCTCGTTACCTGCTGGAAAGCTTGGGAGTAATGAAGTCGTAGGAGATCAGCTGCTTCCATTGCTGATCGCGTGCACCCATCAGCCGTGACTAGTGCTGGAATCCCCCGCTTCACCTTTCGAAGGCCGTTAACGTGCCTGTACAGAAGTTTGCGGTTCGTGCAAAATTGCTTCCTTAACTCCTGCTGATACATGATCTTGTCTCCGCGAATCAGTTTCACACAGAAGTTGCGATGCGTCACTTATGCAGTCCAGGTATCGGTATTCGAGCAGTCCTGGTGGTCTCGTCATGCCAAATCCTTCCGCGACATACATTTAGGTGTTCTGCTTCTCAGAAATGACTTATGGCTGTCTCTCCGTAAGCAGATGCACTTGACCACTGTTCACAATGTGGCTTAGACATACAATCGAATTCCTAGAAATCTGCAACTTCTTGCGACTGAGTTTCAGACCAGTCTCTTTCCCAGTCTTCATAGTACTGATGCAAGCCTGGCACAATATTTGTGCTCTGTTTCGGAGAAGACCATGATGTCGCCACTATAGACAACCACGCCTTGTAGGACCATCTGTAATAGGCATCTGAATGTAACTGGGGCGTTGCATAATTCAAACGGCCATTTTAGAAACGTGCTGTTGTCCATTCACGCTGAAAGCCATCTTATGGCGATCTTCCTGTGCGATGGGTAGCTGCCAATATCCCGAAAGGAGACGGATCAAAAGTATTTGCTTGGCGTTGTGAAGGCGGGAGAAATTTTCTTCCGTCTGAGGCATTGGAAGCGTATGCTTCACCGTCACTCTGTTCAGTCCTCTGAAGTCAATGCAAAATCGATAGGTACCCTCAGCCTTTCTCGTCAGTAGCACGGGTGATGAATACGGATTGTGCGTTCGCCTGATGATTCCTTTCGCTTCCATCCCTGCTACCTGTTTTTGTATCTCCATCAGACTATTCTGTGGTAATCTGAAAATCGGCTTGCGCTGCCCTCCCGGGATTAATGGTTTTCGATTGTCCACCCAGTTGCAGAATTATCAGCTGCGTCCGTGAAAAGGTGGGCACAGTTGTCCAGTAAACTCCCTATATCAGAGTTCTGACAATCATGCAGTACCTTGATGATATCTACCCGCTCGTCTCTCCCAGTGTTCATCTTAATTATCTAATTGTCTACGATTGGCGAGTTGTTTCGCAAATCAAATGCGGAACCAAGCCGTTTGAGGAGGTCGTTGCCGATGATTGTTTCGGTTGTCTCCTCCATGATGAACATAGCATGGCTGATGAGCGTTTCTATTTTGCTTCGTGCCCGCTGTGTTCCCATCACCGTTAAACGATGTCCACCGACGCTCTGCATAACAATCGGGGATTGAGTTACCGGAACACCGTCGAACGTCTTGTTAATGGACACTGCCGCCCCCATGGTCACTATGGCCCGAATCAACACACCTTCAATAGTCACCCTGATGACCGGTACCCGCCACATACTCGGCCAGGATAGAGAGAAACAATTGTAAAAATTGCAGTTGGTGCAGAATCTAGCCACCTGACCCACCTGATTGCATCGGAAACAGCGGTGACTGTTCCTGCTTCCACGTTACTTGCGTTATGAAATCACTCTCGGAGTCTCCCTCGACAACAGCTCCTCCACCGTTCCGGACAGTTGGTTTACTCGATGTTCCAACTCCGAATGCTGGACTCTCCTCATTGTCACTCGCTCCGAAATATTCCGAGCAGTCGTCACCAGGACTTCCGTCCTGCTCTCTCTAACTATCGCTGTCAATTTTTTCTTGACATGGAGTGGATCCGGCAGGCTTCGCATAAATTGCCGTTTGAGTAGTCGTTCTTTCGAATTATCCTTCAACTCGGGGAGCCCAATCTCCACATGTCTGTCCAGTTGCTGGAAAGACACCATCAAATCCTCTTGTTCCTCCAATCAGGCTTAGTGAAATTCCTTCTGTGTACGCTATCAATCGTCTTTCTTACCAAATTCTGCACTCAATGAAGCTCTCAGCGAACGAACAGCAGGAGTTGGCCTTCCGAGGGACAAAATACACCACTTCTGTTCTTCCATCCGACAGCGTGCTGAAAGCAGTTAGCGAATTGGACTCACCTTTGACCCCTTTATATGTGGCGATGTTCTCAAATTCATCGAGTCATGTCTCCACGTCTCCGCGCTCGAATAGGGCCGGTTAAGTAAGATTAATACTTATTGGTCACGGCACCAGTGTAGCGAGAACTACGCGGAAGGGGAGAGAAAGAGCATGTATTGCCATTAAAACGTGCAACTGACAACCCACAAACCCGTACAGATAAGTACCTTGTTTTCTTTCAACGTCACAACGTGGATAAGCATTTGTGTGACGGGTCATTCCATGTGTCTACGAGCTTGAGTTTTGGAACAACCACTCCATGTTTTCATTCCGTATTTCTGCTTTGCAATATCCGATTCTGGCCAGCCAGGAGTCGTTCAAAAGCTCACAATTTGCTTTCCCTTGGCTGCACCACTCGGTCCGCGTTCAGCCCTGTGGACTTCGCTAGCAGCGTATTTGTCAGATCCACTGCGTTCTCGACAAATACCATCTCCGTTGCTCTTGGCTCAGGCTCGTTCCCTGACGTCGCTCGTGAACGCTGCCAGCACGATCCACAAGGCTTGCACTGCCTTGTCTCTTCTCATCCATTGTGCAAGTCGGTAATTCCAAACTTTCCCGTTCTTGTTGTCTTTCCGTTTTACGAGGATTCCTTGACTTCCGCTGCCCTAAATCATGAGCGGCCCCGCTGAAGTTAATTAGAACCTACCGGCTTCTTTATTTCGGCCTATTATACGTGGCCTATCACATGCATTCACCGAGTTGCCAGCCTGACATCTCTGTTACGCACTGCTAATCGATGCAATTTTCTGTTCACTAAACGAAGTAAGGTGATCAGTTCCATTGAAGCCGACAGAAGAGTGCATTGTTGAAAAATACCTCATTTGAGCAATCTTGTGGTTCGCAGCTAAATTTCCTCTTTACAATACACCCCCACCACGGAGGATGAAGGTCAGTTGCTAGGGAAGCAATAAAAATACAGGCATGCTTTTGTAGTTGTACATGACTAGAGGCTTCGTTTTGTTATGTTGGTTCATTGACGTTTGTTTTAGCGCGCCGTTTCGCTATCCCTATTGGCTATTTGGAGTCGTTGTTTTTGCATTCAGATCTCAGCCACAATCTGCTGCTATCACTCTCACTTCACGACTTTTGTGTGCACCTGATTGGCTTCTTATTTGCACAGTCTTTATTGGCTTTATTTGTCCGCTCGCCTTCCATACTCTGACTGGCTTTCACATTGGTTCGTCATGCTATATAACGAGGTGGTTTCACTATGTAAAAATACCGCTTGAATCCTTGTTCCCGGTCGTTTGTGTTCCCAATTTCCGTTAGTGGGTAGAAGCAGGCGGGGGGTTCCGACTCAATATAAGTTTAGTGAGGGACAACTCAGGGCTGCGAACACCTTGGTAAGTGACTTGAATGGCATGGTTAATGACTCTTTTGCAAGTCGTCATGCAACAGTCTATGATGAAGAAACCTGCTCAGCGCTGCATAATAACTAAATTGATGAAATTAACATAGAGTCCTGAATAATTATAAACTGTGCAAATGTCACCTGCAGCGAAGCCGAAAAGCAGCCGCTTCCTTTGTGCTATCACGCGCCGTTTTGCATTTTGTCAGTTGGAAGATTGCTGTGTTGATCAGTAGGCACAGTGCACAAATTCATACAAATCTCTCATTGAATTTTTTACCGCACCATATTCTCGAGGGCTTTCATTGCGCGGTACGTTTTATTTTTGGCTCCCTAATCCGAAGGACGTACGGGAAGTACAGGAGTCTAATTGGCGGTTCGCACTTTAAAGGTTTGTTGCCATGTCGTAGGCTGACAACTGCGCGATTCCTTCTGGTGCGGCCCTACACAGGCTAATACAGTACGCCGTGGTGGCAGTTCACAAACCTGCCTTATTCGAAGCTGCTATCTCATTTGTCGCAGCTGTACTAGACTGTTTATAGACGAACGATATTATTATCTAGATGATGACATCTAACTTCGTCGTTACAACCGTGGTGACCCCATCGTACACGAGATATCCTCTGCAGACAACTATCGTGGAAGGCAAAGATGCGACGCATGTCATTCACGTGAATCTGCCAGGACCCACTTCCATAAAAAACTAGTACGCGAATACAGACATGGTAGGCAGTTCCCACTAATAATAATAAATAATGTGTCAGCTTGTACGGCGCTTTGCTGCTGCGCGACCACGACCAGTCGCGCGCAGGCTGAGTATACCGCGAGGAGGCCCACCCCTACGCGGATTCCAACCTGTGACCTTATGGTTGCAAACCAAACGTGCAGACCACTCGGCCACCGGCCGACCAAGGGTTTTCGCCTGGCAAGCGGCACTTCCCACTACCGAATGTGAAATGTCATGATGGCCTGATAAGAGTCTCAGATTGGTAAAAGCTGATCAGGCTTTGACAACGCGAAGAGGAATCTGACTTCCCCTTGTGCAATCAGCAGAAACACAGCTCCTCAGGCAGACGGAGCCATCTACTTGTTCAGGATGCGTGCCTTCAATAGTCAGCACCGTGGCAGGTGGATGCCAGTGCTGGAGTAGGACTTCGGATATCGTTGGACACTTGTCCGGCTATACTTGGTAACTCCAATCAGCAAGTGTTTTGGAAGTAGCCGCATACTCTGGGGGTCGTCACTGAGCAACGCAAACTCAGCAGCATAGTCCAAGTTAGTCGCACGGTGGCCACGAAGTTACTCCACATTAAAACCCTAGAGACCTTCCACAGCGCTCAGTAGAAAATTCTCAATGGCAAAATTTTAGCGGAACGGATACATGAAGTATCCATTTCGTACACTGCTAGTGACGGCGAAAAACATTTGCATCTTACTGTGAGCTCTCTCCCGTGGCATTGCTGTATAATACTCGAATGATGGTGGTATACTTTTCGGGTACCCTATTCACTTTCAGGCAACGCTATAAAGCAGACAGATCAATTGAGTCAAACGTAGCTCGGATACCCAAAGATGCGATATTGGTATTGTTAAACCTGCTTCTTGGTTATGCTAAGCTCTGACGATCTGGTAACAACTCTTCTAGTCGGCCGAACGAATGTGGCTCGGAACTATTTCACGCACAACATAGTGACCGACAAAATCCGAAGTGGTACGGTCCGTGAGACTTAGGCGTAACACGGTTGCTCCGCGCGATTTAAACGGGATCCTAGACCGAACGCAGTTACCCAACCCTAGAGAACGAGGCAAAAAGACAGGCCTTTCGAGTAGGCACTTTTACCGGCCAGGCTCAAGGCGATTATAGCGCAGTCCAGCGTTTCTTTTATACGTCGATGGTACCAATGATTTGCGTAAGTAAACCCTGAAAGCAACTGTATTGGTACTTTGTAAACATGACAACGGAACACGTAGAAAAGTGAACGTTGGTAGATGCGGAGGCTGGACTGGAAAACTGAATGTTTCTTAGGTAAAAAAGGCTGAATGTTTTATGATTGCGGAGGTTGGCCGGAAACAGGAATGTTTTCTGAGGTACAAAGGCCAATCGAAACGTGAATGTCTCACGAGTTGGAAGGCTGATCGAAACATGTGCACTTGTCTGAATCGAGTCTCATTGTCTTCCGTGGTTTAAGCTTATGATCATTATGGGGATGTTACGTCCCCATAACAGGTAGCTTGGAGATAAAAGTGACGCTAATCAAACAGTAAGCAAAGAGTAAACATGTGGTCTAAACCCTCTCACCCGGAGCGGAAACCAGTCTGTTATTCACCTGCTTGCAGTTCTATAATCGATTTTAGCCCGCGGAGTTAAATGGATGTTTATAATTTTGCGGCAACGTATATAAGTCCGCTTCTTCCGTGGTTTGTGCGTAAGGCTCAGGTCCCCTGCTTGAAGAACAGGACGATAATCGAATTGCACTAACGAAATGTGACCCTTTCTTAACTCCATAAGTCGGAAAACGAAACTGCTAACTGGCTGACCTTTACCTAGCCATCGTGCTTGACCATCTTCGGGGAAAGTCTATCTGATCCAATGGTCTAGATTCGCCTCAAGTGTGGAAGTTCAAGGCAAATGGTCACTTCATTGGGCCGTCTTAGTAAAACGTTAGAAAGGCGGAAGGAGGAATCCAACTGAATTGTGAGTGCGAGTACTCAGGCCAGGGATCCATGCGCTTAGGCAAGTTGGTGGTTGGTGATCAATCAACCTTGTACATAGTCTCACTGATGTCAGCTGTTTTGTGGCCAGTGGTCCGAATGATCCGAAGATGCATGAATAAGTTCCCAGTTCTCCAGATGTGTAGAGCGCTGAGGCCACCAAGCTTCGCGATTAATTCGCACGCTTTGCTTAATTTGTTAGCTGAGGTCGCAGTGAACTTCACCGCTGTTGGGAGCAGCTGGGATAGCTCAGTGGCAGTCAAACAATTCCAAAAAGCGAGTGGATATGTAGCCCCTCAGAAAGCGCCCAGTGATGCAAATAATGATTGGCGATAAGGAAACATCCCTTTCTATAAGAAATTCCAGTGATGTTCGACGTCTTGTGATGGAGCACTAACGAAGACATTGGATCATTCATCACCATTACACACGTTATCTGCAGGTGGAAAACACCTCATCTATTGTGCTGTAATACAAAAGAAAAGAAAAAATGAAACAGAGGCATGCCGGCTGAGCCACCAGTAACGGATGGACATCGTTCCGGAGAGCTGACAGTCGGATATTGTGTCGAAAATTAGTCATATTACCGCTATTAATTGAGATCTTAGCTGAAGGGCGATGCTAAGTGGGAGAAGAGGGACAAAGAAACTCCCCACACGAACGCAACGGGGGTCGGCTCTTTGCCATATCATCAAGTGCGTCCAGCCAAACGTGTTCATCGTCCTTATGACCCCAGCCCGACCATCGGAATACACCAACCAACGCTAACTTCGAAGTGAGGGTTTTCAGTTCTCTCGACCAAGCCATTTCCTGGCTTCCCTCCTTATCTTCCAACCGCACTCCTGGCGCGTAAAAATGCACGTTGCTGTGGTCGGTGTGTTGGCGCCCGCAACCCCTGGCCCAGCCATCGGAGCCTGGTGGTAATATACTAGTGTTGAGCGGTTCACTAGTTCTTCCCGCACCAAATACGCGACGCCGAACAAGTTCATGGTTCACGCAGTACTCCCACCAGACATCAGCTAAGCTGCGAAGGTAGCGATGGTCGAACGTGACTAGCCTCTTTGCCTGGCGACCTGATGTGCCAGGTTTCACAACCTTATAAGACGATTGAACGGACGGCTGCATAATACACCCTGCCCCACAGAGCGAGATTGATATCGTGTCTTTGTTAAAGGTGGCGGAGATTGTCAAAAGCACCCCGAACTTTTGCTACACGGTTGGTAATTTCATCTTCGATCCCACAGGAGCTAATATTACTGCATAGATATTTGAATTCCTGAACGACTTGTAGCTGATCACCACAAAGCGTTAGCGCAGGTGTGTGTTCCTGCCAATCTTGGAGAATTAGTTGTCATTTCGATGGGGCAGCGCATAGCCTAAAACGAATGACTGCTAGTGCTAATCGGTCCAGTGCTGCTTGGTACGTCCGCCAGCTGTCACAGCTGAGGGCAATATCGTCCGCATACTTCAAGTTAAGCAGTCCCTCAGTAGGATGCAGCTCCACACCTTCTAGGTCGCCTCCAGGGAAAACTGTTTCCATGACTTTGTCAATAGCGAATTTAAATAGGAAAGATGACAGCAGGCAACCTTGTGTCACACCGCTGGAGGTTTGAAGGACGGTGACAGTTTGCCATAAACGCTAACTCTGCCCGAGCTATGCGCTTACATAGCTTTGATAAAGCCTACCTATTTGTCGGGCACACCTTTCCTGAGCAGACAGTCCCAAAGGGCACATAGATCAATCGAATCGAAAGTATCTTTGATGCCGAGAAACACGACTACGGTGGGTCACCAATTAACATAGTGATGCTCTAACAATTGACGCAAAGTGAAGACGTGGTCGATGCAGCTCTGATCTCGATGAAACCCGGCTTTCTCATCGAAGACATGGCCTCCACGAGTGCCATCCAGCCTGTAGGGAATGAGAAACGCAATAAATTGAGAGGAACTGGTGCTCAAACTGATCTTTCTATGACTGCCGCATTCCGAATGGGAACCTCTTTTAAAAATTGGGACTATGACGGGGCGGCTCTATTCTGTCGGATCAGTTTCTTGCTGCCAAAGTTCCATTAGCACCTCTTGGAAATCATTTACAATAGGTCACCTGAACTTAAAGAAGGCTGGGGAACTTCTATCTGCCCCTGCGGCCTTATGCAATTTCAACAATCTTATCTCACTTTCGAGTTCGGTTCGTGAGGATGGATCTAAGGAGATGGCTCATGGGGAATTGCACTCAATGACAGAAAAAGAAAGCGATAACTCCGATTGTTTAAACGGTTTTGCAAAGTGTTCTGCCCGAAACTGCAAGGGTTTTGTTACCCTGTGGATGGATTATCCACTCTCGTCGCTTATGGTTTCGCTAATACCAGGTCTCCTGCTGCCTGTTTCCCGTAGCAGACGAAATAACTTACGACGGTTACCAATGGCAGCGGCTGTTTCCATCTCCGAGACACAATGATATTACCAGGCTTTGCGGTCTTTCTTCAGGATAGCACGCAGTTTTGCCTTGAGATTTTTGCGAGCCTCATTGTATTCGCTTCCGGCCGGAATATGTCGGCGAGCATCCATAAATTCCAGAGACTTTTTAGAGACCCAATGTCTAGGTTAGTAATTTGATTTGCGACATGAAGACATACCTGGTGATAATAACGTTTGACGAATATGCAACCAGTAGTCTTCAACGGTGTTCAATGTGCACTTACTCAGCCCGGATACAAGCGTACTTTGATACGTATCCCGAACACCTGGCTTCGTCAGTTGGCTGGCGTCAATGTGCTCAGTACAACATTGTGGACTTCCGCCGTAACCCACTCGAAGGTCGGCACACACAAGAGCATGATCGGAGTCCAAGCTGGTGTTTCAAATCGAGTGACAGTTTTGCACAAGCCTCTCCAGCGGTAACTAATCGCGATGTGATCGATTTGCACCCATGGCTAGTCCGAGACTGGTGGGCGCCGAGTCACTCGTCTGCGGGTGCTGTGTCGAAAGTTACTGCTGACGGGAATGAGACGAGCATCTTCACACAGGTGCAGCAACGGCTCACACTTGTCATTGTGGGAGACTATACCATGTTGGACACCCAGACGAAGGTCTGCATAGGACAATTTTTCGACTTGGGTGTTTAGAGCACCAGCAAACTACTTCTGCATTGAAGGAGATCGTTAAGTTGGTGGTAGAAATCATCTTTCACTGAATCAGCGCTGCAGTTTGTGGGAGCGTAAGCCGCAATGATAAACAGGCACCGTTTGTCCCCGTGCGACTACTAAGCCTAGAACGAGCCAGTTAGTCTAACGGCGCACATCTGATTGTTGAATGGGATCCAGTCGATCAGTGTAGCTTCAGTCCGGGGACTGGAAACAATGCCAACACCAGCTTGACCGGCATTTGAAGCTGCGTATCACCAGACAGGCACAATGAGAATGTGCCGCCAACGTTGCAGGTAAGAGATCGCAAGGTAAGCACAGAGCTCGCCTGCAAGATTGCAGGCGGGTTTCCGATAAACAGCAAATATCGATCGATAGGGTCTCGAGTGTTCGGGAAAGTGATGTCTATGGGCCAAACTGTAGCAAAGTGCGCACGTTGAGGCATGCCAGTCTTAGCGAGGATCGAGGACTCCAAAAGGTAACGGATGAACTGACGTTGTCCACTTGGTTAAACATGGATGCGTTGAGTGGCTTGCAGCGACGCCGTGCGGTTGTGTGTAAGTTGAAACTAGAAGCCAAGCAACTGTTGAAGCAAGGGGTGCGGGCCAAGTATTGGGGAACTGAAAACAGGTGGGGATAAAAGTGAAGTTGGAGCGGGAGACCACGGATGAAAAAACGCAAGAAGGGGAATAAGAAGGCAGGAAGGCCTGAGCAGCAGTATTTAAGCTCCTATCCACCCTGCTCAATGTAGCAGATGGGGCGTAGTTTATTACCCTCTGCGACTGCCAGAGCAGCAAGAGACTGATAGAATAAAAAGCCATAGTGTATTGCGTGGGTAGGATGCTTTCAGTTTGCCCAGGTCTATACGGGAAAAGGATTAGGGTGCTCAACGAAAGCCTTTGGTTCAAAAACCGTACCGCAAGGCAGCGGTGATTTAACACTGGACTACACGGTGTCCGTTTTATGGAGTAATGTGCCACCCTCACTTCAGCAACATCTTGGAGTGTTAGGAGGCTGAGTTTGTTTGGCCTGTAACCATTGACCAATCTGGTATGAGTGGTTCTGAAGGCGCAAATGGCATCACCCAGCACAGAGCAACAGAGCATTGAGGCACACAAACCATTGCATCAAGTTAAGGTCCAGTCTCATTGCGACGACATCTGGTGAGAATGATTGATAGGCCAATTGAATGGAGGGGTTAGCTAGCTTTCTTGTATCCAGTGTACGATGCTTTGTTTTGCAAGAAACCATTAAAGCGCATGCAGATATCCGCATAGACCAAAGCGTGATCCGAATCGAGGTAAGTGGACCAAATCTATCTGCAATCCCCTACAATTTTCTGCCATCTGAAGCTGATTGCAGTGTGACTAATTTGTGAACACGCTTGTGTTAGAGAATGAAAAAAAGGTGGTTGCCCTCACACAACTTGAGAAGTAGAGCTCCTATGTCAGAGTACGTCTCATCAAGGACATGGCGGCCGCCTGAATGACGTTCGCATGGCAGCACGCGACCGACCAATGCATTGAAATCTCCGGCAAGGACTATGACATCGGATCGTTCGGCGTTACACAAGTACCGGTAGAGTTCAAGAAGAAGTCAAACTTAACCGGCACACAAGTGCAGTTGGTTGGGTCGCAATTGGAGATCACTAACAAATTACCTCTCTCTGTGAGATCTATTGATCCTGTATGAACGTTGAAGCAACAACTCTGCTTTGTCACTCATTGTGATCCAAATACCATCCAAAAGGGCTACAGCTGCTTCTGCGTCCGCAGGAAATATTTAGTTCCAAGAACGGCACAGGACTTTAACTTAACCAGGTTGCCGAAGTCCTGTAGTCTTAATTCCAAATGGCAACAAACCTCGAAGCGAGTGACTATAAAGCGCGCTGAGCCATTCTGCTGCCTGATCTGCATAAGGCTGCTAACCGGAATGAAGAGGTGATTCGAAGGATGGCTACTGAGTGGACCCTTTGCGCATCGGTGAAAATAGCAATGACAGTATAATCAAATGAACTCGAATTATTAACGAGGGTAAGTTAGGCATTTGATGGAGGTGCGTAAACAGTAGTCAATGCAGGAGCAGAAGAAAGCGAGGTAGTGCAGTTTGCGGGATGCATGGTTATGTTAAGTGCGAGATACTACCCAGTTTCCCAGGTCGAATTAGGGAGTTGTCGCAGAGAACACCACCTCGAGCATTTGAGTGAATAGACTACCCGCATGACAGCGGAGTTAATTCATGGAATAGCACCCATTAGGAGCCGGTGACCGATTAGTAAGTTTATACGCCTTCTACTGGTTGATTCTATTAAACAGGGACCTAACCAAATCCATGAATTCTCGACCAGACTACTGGAATACAATGCTCCACCAGAACGAAGCAAAGCGCGGTTACTTTATTTAGTGGCGAGTCGAATGCACCTCGTCACAGTATTGTTAAACTGACCTATGTGGTTTTATGTAGGAAGAATGCTTGCCAAGCGAAAGCCAACCAGGTACTGGAATGCCGTCGCCGGGACCTTTGCTGGAACGGAATAATCCCGAATCACCCAGTTGACACTATGTGGAAGTTGTTAGACCAGCCTGCCCCTTGCATAATTAATGGAACTTGTTTATCCGTCTGGCCATTGACCTGTGGGTAGGAACGAAAATACGCAGGATGCTAATTCGTAGATGGAAGTCTTCTAGCTAGGCGAACCGCACCAGACTCCAGCATAAGTGTGGCCGTTGTGCTAACAGTACTTAAGTTAGGTGGCGGGAACAGGTTACGTAGGGACCCCAGCGACTGCTGCATCTGATGTGCATCCTTGACCCATGATAAATGACACATTGCGGTCTGCGAGCAAAATTAACCGAATTGGCCGAAAGGACGTTTCATTCAGGTAAATGGGTATCGAGCTGTATCGTGTTTGGTTTGCGTGAGTACTTGTGGGCAATTAGCTCCCAATCGCGAAAATCGACGGTTTCAAACCCAGAAGTAATCCTTTCATGACCAGCCAAAGGATCTGACTGGGTATTGTTGAATAAGTATGATTACGTCTGCAAACTGATAACAATTCTGTGCGACACTAACAAATTCCGACAAGACGCAATCCAAAAAGGGACCACTTCGCAAGAAGAAGCAAAACTCATCAACATTTTGAAAGAATTAAGAAAGTCGAAGCACATAGATGATGTGCTCTTCTCAAAGCTGACCCCATGCGGCTCACACCCTCTGCGACTCTATCGTTTGCCGAAAGCACACAAAACAACCGTCCCGATGAGACCAAAAGTGGACATGTCTACTTCCGCTTTTCATTCTGTCGCAACGTGGATAACAGAGTTGCTGGAACCGGTTCGAAAAGAATTGTCTATTCAAACGGTCAAAGACACGTTTAATTTTGTCAACCGAATAGAAAACCTAAACGTGAAGGAAAAATGAATGCTTTTGTTTGACGCGGAATCACTTTTCACGCACGCGCCCTTCGTAGAGACTGCGACATTCATTTGTGATTTCATCAGGGAGAGAAACATTGATGCTGGAATTCCGGTGAATAAATTAAAAAAATTGATTCTGCGTTGCACCTTCAACGTACAATTTCTGTTTAATGGAATCTGTTATAGACAGACAGATGGAGTCGCAAAGGGTTTTCCCATAGACCCCGTTTTGGCAGACATCTTCCTTTCAAGGCTTAAACGTGCACACCTGAAAACCCTTATATCTTCGTTTAATTTATACTACCCTTACATGGATGACAATTTTATTGTATATGTCTCTTGCACCTATTATATAACACTATTAGATCTTTTTAACATAGCGCATCCATCAATAAAATTTACCAGTGAAGTTGAGCAAGATAGCTGCTTGACTTTCTTAGATGTTCTAATGCATCAG
>OX104066.1:138663549-138705762 GCA_944474145.2 Dicrocoelium dendriticum | reverse complement strand
GAGGTGCATTCGACTCCCCACTAAATAAAGTAACCACGCTTTGCTTCGTTTCGGTGGAGCATTGTATTCCAGTAGTCTGGTCGAGAATTCATGGATTTGGTTGGATCCCTGTTTGATAGTATCAACCAGTGGAAAAGCGTATAAACTTACTAATCGGTCACCGGCTCCTAATGGGGGCTATTCCATGAATTAACTCCGCTGTTTTGTGGGTAGTCTATTCACTCAAATGCTCGAGGTGGTGTTCTCTGTGACAACTCCCTAATTCGACCTGGGAAACTGGGTAGTATCTCGCACTTAACATAACCATGGATCCCGCAAACTCCACTACCTCGCTCTCTTCTGCTCCTGCATTGACTACTGTTTACGCACCTCCATCAAATGCCAAACTTACCTTCGTTAATAATTCGAGTTCATTTGAATATACTCTCAGTGCTATTCTCACCGATGCGCAAAGGGTCCAGTCAGTGGCCATCCTTCGAATCACGTCTTCCTTCCGGTTAGCAGCCTCATGCAGATCAGGCAGCAGAATGGCTCAGCGCGCTTTATAGTCACTCGCTTCGAGGTTTGTTGTCATTTGGAATTAAGATTACAGGACTTCGGCAACCTGGTTAAGTTAAAGTCCTGTACTGTTCTTGGAACTAAATATTTCCTGCGGACGCAGAAGCAGCTGTAGCCCTCTTGGATGGTATTTGGATCACAATGAGTGACAAAGCAGAGTTTTTGCTTCAACGTACATACACGATCAATAGATCTCACAGAGAGAGGTAATTTGTTAGTGATCTCCAATTGCGACCCAACCAACTGCACTTGTGTATGGGTTAAGGTTGACTTCTTCTTGAACTCTACCAGTACTTGTGTAAAGCCGAACGGTCCGATGTCATAGTCCTTGCCGGAGATTTCAATGCATGGGTCGTTCGCGTTCTACCATGCGAAGGTCATTCAGACGGCCGCCGTGTCCTTGATGAGACGTACTCTGACATGGGAGATCTACTACTCAGGTTGTGTGAGGGCAACCACCTTTTTCTCATTCTCTAACACAAGTTTGTTCACAAATTAGTCACACTGCAATCACCTTCAGGTGGCAGAAAATTGTAGGGGACTGTAGATAGATTTGGTCTACTTACCTCGATTCGGATCACGCTTTGGTCTATGCGAACATCTGCATGCGCTTTGATGGTTTCTTGCAAAACAAAGCATCGTACTCTGGATACAAGAAGGCTAGCCAACCCCTCCATTCAATTGGCCTATCAATCATCTTCACCAGATGTCGTCGCAATGAGACTGGACCTTAACTTGGTGCAATGGTTTGTGTGCCTCAATGCTCTGTTGCTCTGTTCTGGGTGATGCCATTTGCGCCTTCAGAACCACTCATACCAGATTGGTCAATGGTTACAGGCCAAACAAACTCAGCCTCCTAACCCTCCAAGATGGGGTTGAAATGAAGGTGGCACCTTACTCCATAAAACGGACTCCGTGTAGTCCAGTGTTAAAACCCCGCTGCCTTGCGGTACGGTTTTTGAACCAAAGGCTTTCGTTGAGCACCCTAATCCTTTTCCCGTATAGACCTGGGCAAACTGAAAGCATCCTACCCACGCAACACACTATGGCTTTTTATTCTATCAGTCTCTTGCTGCTCTGGCAGTCGCAGAGGGTAATAAACTGCGCCCTATCTGCTACATCGAGCAGGGTGGATAGGGGCTTAAATACTGCTGCTCAGGTCTTCATGCCTTCTTATTCCCCTTCTTGTGTTTTTTAATCCGTGGTCTCCCGCTCCAACTTCACTTTTATCCCCACCTGTTTTCAGTCCCCCAATACTTGGCCCGCACCCCCCTTGCTTCAACAGTTGCTTGGCTTCTAGTTTCAACTCACACACAATCGCACGGCGTCGCTGCAATCCAGTCGACGAGTCCATGTTCAACCAAGTGGACAATGTCAGTTCATCCGTTACCTTTTGGAGTCCTCGATCCTCGCTAAGACTGGCATGCCTCAACGTGCGTACTTTGCTACAGTTTGGCCCATAGACATCACTTTCCCGAACACTCGAGACCCTATCGATCGATACTTGCTGTTTATCGGAAACCCGCCTGCAATCTTGCAGGCGAGCTCTGTGCTTACCTTGCGATTTCCCACCTTCAGCGTTGGCAGCACATTCTCATTGCGCCTGTCTGGTGATGACGCAGCTTCAAATGCCGGTCAAGCTGGTGTCGGCATTGTTTCGAGTCCCCGGACTGAAGCTGCACTGATCGACTGGATCCCAGTCAACAACCAGATGTGCGCCGTTAGATTAACTGTCTCGTTCCAGGCTTAGTAGTCGCGCGGGGACAGACGGTGTCTGTTTATCGTTGCGGTTTACGCTCCCACAAACTGCAGCGCTGATTCAGTGAAAGATGATTTCTACCACCAACTTAACGATCTCCTTCGTTGCAGAAGGAGTTTGCTGGTGCTCTAAACGCCCAAGTCGAAAAAATTGTCCTATGCTGACCTTCGTCAGTGTGTCTAACGTGGTCTAGTCTCCCGCAATGACAAGTGTGAGCCGTTGCTGCACCTGTGTGAAGATGCTCGTCTCATTCTCGTGAGCAGTAACTTTCGACACAGCACCCGCAGACGAGTGACTCGGCGCCCACCAGTCTCGGACTAGCCATGGGTGCAAATCGATCACACCGCTAGAGAGGCTTGTGCAAAACTCTCGCTCGATTTGGAGCACCAGCTTGGACTCCGATCATGCTCTTTTGTGTGCCGACCTTCGAGTGCGTTACGGCGGAAGTCCACATCGTTGTACTGAGCACATTGACGCCAGACAAATGACGAAGCCAGGTGTTGGGGCTACGTATCAAAGTACGCTGGTATCCGGGCTGAGTAAGTACCCATTGAACACCGTTGAAGACCACTGGTTGCATATTCGTCAACCGTTATTATCACCAGGTATGTCTTCATGTCGCAAATCAAATTACTAACCTAGACACTGGGTCTCTAAAAAGTCTCTGGAATTTATGGATGCTCGTCGACATATTCCGACCGGAAGCGAATACAACGAGGCTCGCAAAAATCTCAGGGCAAAACTGCGTGCTATCCTGAAGAAAGACCGCAAAGCCTGGTGGTATCATTGTGTCTCGGAGATGGAAACAGCCGCTGCATTGGTAACCGTCGTAAGTTATTCCGTCTGCTACGGGAAACAAGCAGCAGGAGTCCTGGTATTAGCGAGACCATAAGCGACGAGAGTGGATAATCCATCCACAGGGTAACAAAACGGTTGCAGCTTTGGGCAGAACACTTTGCAAAACCGTTTAAACAATCGGAGTTATCGCTTTCTTTTTCTGTCATTGAGTGCAATTCCCCATGAGCCATCTACTTAGATCCATCCTCACGAACCGAACTCGAAAGTGAGATAAGATTGTTGAAATTGCATAAGGCCGCAGGGGCAGATAGAAGTTCCCCAGCCTTCTTTAAGTTCAGGTGACCTATTGTAAATGATTTCCACGAGGTGCTAATGGAACTTTGGCAGCAAGAAACTGATTCGACAGAATAGAGCCGCTCCGTCATAGTCCCAATTTTCAAAAGAGGTTCCCATTCGGAATGCGGCAGTCATAGAGGGATCAGTTTGAGCACCAGTTCCTCTCAATTTACTGCGTTTCTCATTCCCTACAGGCTGGATGGCACTCGTGGAGGCCATGTCAGCGAAGAGAAAGCCGGGTTTCGTCGAGGTCTGGGCTGCATCGACCACGTCTTCACTTTGCGTCAATTGTTAGAGTATCTCTATGTTTATTGGTGACCCACCGTAGTCGTGTTTCTCGACATCAAAGATACTTTCGATTCGGTTGATCGATGTGCCCTTTGGGACTGTCTGCTCAGGAAAGGTGTGCCCGACAAATAGGTAAGCTTTATCAAAGCTATGTAAGCGCATAGTTCGGGCAGAGTTAGGGTTTATGGCAAACTGTCACCGCCCTTCAAATCCCAGCGGTGTGACACAAGGTTGCCTGCTGTCATCTTTCCGATTTAAATTCGCTATTAACAAAGTCATGGAAACAGTTTTCCCTGGAGGCGACCTAGAAGGTGTGGAGCTACATCCTGCTGAGCGACTTCTTGACTTGAAGTATGCGGACGATATTGCCCTCAGCTGTGACAGCTGGCAGACGTACCAAGCAGCACTGGACCCATTAGCACTAGCAGTCATTCGTTTTAGGCTATGCTCTTCCCCATCGAAATGACAACTAATTCTCCAAGGTTGGCAGGAACACACACCTGCGCTGACGCTTTGTGGTGATCAGCTACAAGTCGTTCAGGAATTCAAGTATCTATGCAACAATATTAGCTCCTGTGGGACCGAAGATGAAATTACCAACCGTGTCGCAAAATTTCGGGGTGCTTTTGACAATCTCCGCCACCTGTAACGAAGACACGATATCAATCTCGCTCTGAGGGGCAGGGTGTATAATGCAGCCGTCCGTTCAATCCTCTTATAAGGTTGTGAAACCTGGCACATCAGGTCGACAGACAAAGAGGCTAGTCACGTTCGACCATCGCTACCTTCGCAGCTTAGCTGATGTCTGGTGGGAGTACTGCGTGAACCATGAACTTGTTCGGCGTCGCGTATTTGGTGCGGGAAGAGCTAGTGAACCGCTCAACACTAGTATATTACCACCAGGCTCCGATGGCTGGGCCAGGGGTTGCGCGTGTCAACACACCGACCACAGCGACGTGCATTCTTTACGCGCCAGGAGTGCGGTTGGAAGATAAGGAGGGAAGCCAAGCAATGGCTTGGTCGAGAGAACTGAAAACCCTCACTTCGAAGTTAGCGTTGGTTGGTGCATTCCGATGGTCGGGCTGGCGTCATAAGGACGATGAACACCTTTGGCTGGACGCACTTGATGATATGGCGAAGAGCCGACCCCCGTTGCGTTCGTGTTGGGAGTTTCTTTGTCCCTCTTCTCCCACTTAGCATCGCCCTTCAGCTAAGATCTCAATTAATAGCGGTAATATGACTAATTTTCGACACAATATCCGACTGTCAGCTCTCCGGAACGATGTCCATCCGTTACTGGTGGCTCAGCCGGCATGCCTCTGTTTCATTTTTTTCTCTTTTGTATTGCAGCACAATAGATGAGGTGTTTTCCACCTGCAGATAACGTGTGTAATGGTGATGAATGATCCAATGTCTTCGTTAGTACTCCATCACAAGACGTCGAACATCACTGGAATTTCTTATAGAAAGGGATGTTTCCTTATTGCCAATAATTATTTGCATCACTGGGCGCTCTCTGAGGGGCTACATATGCACTCGTTTTTTGGAGTTGTTTGGCTGCCACTGAGCTATCCCAGCTGTTCCCAACAGCGATGAAGTCCACTGCGACCTCAGCTAACAAATTAAGCAAAGCGCGCGAATTAATCGCGAAGCTTGGTGGCCTCGGTGATCTACACATCTGGAGAACTGGGAACTTATACAAGCTTCTTCGGATCATTCGGACCACTGGCCACAAAATAGCTGGCGTCAGTGGGACTATATACAAGGTCGATTGATCACCAACCACCAACTTGCCTAAGCGCATGGATCCCTTGCCTGAGTACTCGCACTCACAATTCAGTTGGATTCCTCCTTCCGCCTTTCTAACGTTTTACTAAGACCGCCCAATGAATTGACCATTTGCTTTGAGCTTCCACACTTGAGGCGAATCTAGGCCACTGGATCAGATAGACTTTCCCCGAAGTTGGTCAAGCACGATGGCTAGGTAAAGGTCAGCCAGTTAGCAGTTTCGTTTTCCGACTTATGGAGTTAAGAAAGGGTCACATTTTGTTAGTGCGAGTCGATTATCGTCCTGTTCTTCAAGCTGGGGACCTGTGCATTACGCACAAACCACGGAAGAAGCGGACTTGCCGCCAAATTATAAACATCCATTTAACTCCGCGGGCTAAAATCGATTATAGAGCTGCAAGCAGGAGAATAACAGACTGGTTTCCGCTCCGGGTGAGAAGGTTTAGACCCCATGTTTACTCTTCGCTTACTGTTTGATTAGCGTCACCTTTATCTCCAAGCTACCTGTTATGGGGACCTAACATCCCCATAATGATCATAAGCTTAAACCGTGGAAGACAATGAGACTCAATTCAGACAAGTGCACATGTTTCCATCAGCCTTCCAACTTATGAGACATTCACGTCTCGACTGGCCTTTGTACCTCAGAAAACATTCCCGTTTCCGGCCAACCTCCGCAATCATAAAACATTCAGCCTTTTTTTACCTAAGAAACATTCACTTTTCCAGTCCAGCCTCCGCATCTACCAACATTCACTTTTCAACATGTTCCGTTGTCATGTTTACAAAGTACCAATACAGTTGCTTTCAGGGTTTGCTTACGCAAATCATTGGTACCATCGAGGTATAAAAGAAACGCTGGACTGCGCTGTAATCGCCTTGAGCCTGGCCGGTAAAAGAGCCTACTCGAAAGGCCTGTCCTTTTTGCCTTGTTCTGTAGGTTTGGGTAACTGCGTTCGATCTAGGATCCCGTTCAAATCGCGCGGAGTAACCGTGTTACGCCTAAGTCTCACGGACCGTACCACTTCGGATTTTGTCCGTCACTTTGTTGTGCGTGAAATAGTTCCGAGCCACATTCTTTCGGCAGACTAGAAGAGTGGTTACCAGATCGTCGGAGCTCAGCATAACCAAGAAGCAGGTTTAACAATACCAATATCGCATCTTTGGGTATCCGAGCAACGTTTGACTCAGTTGATCTGTCTGCTTTATAGTGTTGCCTGAAAGTGAATAGGGTACCCGGAAAGTATACCACCATCATTCGAGTATTATACAGCAATGCCAAGGGAGAGCGCTCACGGTAAGATGCAATTGTCTTTCGCCGTCACTAGCAGTGTACGAGTTGGATTCTGCATGTATCAGTTCCGCTACAATTTGGCCATTGAGGATGTTCTACTGAGCGCTCTGGAAGGTCTCTAGAGTTCTAGTGTGGAGTATCTTCCTGGTCACCGCGCGACTAACTTGGACTATGCTGCTGAGTTTGCTTTGCTCAGTGACGACCCCCAGAGTATGCTGCTACTTCTAAACCACTGGCTGATTGGAGCTACCAAGTATAGCCGGACAACTGTCCCACGATATCCGAAGCCCTACTCCAGCACTGGCACCCACCTGCCTCGGTGCTGACTATTGAAGGCACTCATCCTGAACAAGTAGATGACTCCGTCTACCTGCGGAGCTGTGTTTCTGCTGATTGCACAAGGGGAAGTGAGATTCCTCTTCGCGTTGTCAAAGCCTGATCAGCTTTGACCAATCTGAGACTCTCATAACGCCATCGTGACATTTCACTTTCGGTAGTGGGAAGTGCCGCTTGCCAGGCGAAAACCCTTGGTCGGCCGGTGGCCAAGTGGTCTGCACGTTTGGTTTGCAACCATAAGGTCACCGGTTCGAATCCCCGTAGAGGTGGGCCTCCTCGCGGTATACTCAGCCCGCGCGCGACTGGTGGTGGTCGCGCAGCCAAGCGCCGTACAAGCTGACACACTATTTATTATTAGTAGTGGGAACTGCCTACCATGCCTGTATTCGCGTACTACTCTTGTATGGAAATGGGTCCTGGCCGATTCACGTGAATGACATGCGTCTCATCTTAGCCTTCCACGATAGTTGTCTGCAGAGGATATCTTGTGTACGACGGGGTCACCACGGTTGCAACGACGAAGTTAGATGTCATCTTCTAGGTAATAAGGGCGTTCGTCTATAAACAGTCTAGTACAGCTGCACCAAATGAGATAGCAGCTTTGAATTAGACAGGTTTGTGAACTGCCACCACGGCGTACTGTATTAGCCTGTGTAGGGCCGCTCCAGAAGAAATCGCGCAGTTGTCAGCCTACGACATGGCAACAAACCTTTAAAGTACGAACCTCCAATTAGACTCCTGTACTTCCCGTACGTCCTTCGGCTTAGGGAGCCAAAATAAAAGGCGCCTCGGAATGAAAGCCCTCGAGGACATGGTGCGGTAAAAAATTCAATGAGAGATTTGTATGAATTTGTGCACTGTGCCTACTGATCAATACCCCAATCCTTCAACTGACAAAATGCAAAACGGCGCGTGATAGCACAAAGGAAGCGACTGCTTTTCGGCTTCGCTGCAGGTGACCTTTGCACATTTTATGATTAATCATAACTCTATGTCAATTTCATCAATTTAGTTACTTATGCACGTGATGAGCAGGTTTCTTCGTCATAGGCTGTTGCATGACGACTTGCAAAAGAGTCGTTAACCATGCCATTCAAATCAACTACCGAGGTGTTCGCAGCGCTGAGCCGTCCCTCACTAAACTTAGGTTGCGTCGGAGCCCCGCGACTGCTTCCACCCACTAACGGGAATGAAAACACTGACGACCGGAAACAAGGATTTGAGGGGTATTTTTACATAGTGAAACCACTTCGTTATATAGCATGACGCACAAACGTGAAGGCCAGTCAAAGTATGGAAGGAGAGCGGAAAAATAAAGCCAATAAAGACTGAGCAAATAAGAAGCCAATCAGGTGCACACAAAAATTGTGTAGTGAGAGTGATAGCGTCAGATTGTGGCTGAGATCTGAAGGCAAAACAATGACTCCAAATAGTCACTAGGGATAGCGAAACGGTGCGCTAAAACAAGCGTCAGTGAACCAACATAACAAAACGAAAGTCAGTTGTTGTGGAGTTCTCCGAAAGTCTGTAGTCATGTACAACTACACAAGCATACCTGCATTGTTATTGCTCTCCTAGCAACTTATCTTCATCCTCCGTGGTGGTGGTATATTGTAAAGAGGAAATTTAGCTGCGAATCACACGATTGCTCAAATGAGGTATTTTTCAACAACGCATTCTGCTGTCTGCTTTAATGGAATTAGATCTCTAATCTAACTTTGGTCACCTTACTTCGTTTAGTAAACAGAAAATCGCGTCGCTTAGCAGTGCGTAACAGAGATGTCAGGCTGGCAACTCGGTGAAGACATTGTGATAGACCACGTATAATAGGCCGAAATGGAGAAGCCAGTATGTTCAAGTTCATTTGAGCGAGGTTGCTCATGATGTAGGGCAGTGGAAGTCAAGGAATCCTCGTAAAACGGAAAGACAGCAAGAACGGGATAGCTTGGAATTACCAACTTGCGCAATGGATGAGAAGAGACAAGGCAGTGGGAGCCTTGCGGATCGTGCTGGCAGCCTTCACGAGCGACTTCTGGGAAGGAGCTTGAGCCCAGAACAACGGAGATGGTATTTGTCGAGAACGCAGTGGATCGGACAAATACGCCGCTAGCGAAGTCCACAGGGCTGAACGCGGACCGAGTGGTGCAGCCAAAGGAAAGCAACTCGCGAGCTTTCGAACGACTTCTGGCTGGCCAGAATCGGATATAGCGAAGCAGAGATAGGGAATGAAAACATGGAGTGGTTGTTCCAAAACTCAAGCTCGTAGACACATGGAATGGCCCATCACACAAACCCCCATCCACGTTGTGTCGTGGAAAGGAAACAAGGTCCTTATCTGTACGGGTTTGTGGATCGTCAGTTGCACGTTTTAATGGCAATACATGCTCTTTCTCTCCCCTTCCGCTTAGTTCTCGCTACAGTGCGACTCTACCAGACCGCTTGTTTGTGCCCGGTTTCATACCAAAGAGGACGACCCGAACCTCAGTGGTCTGTTCGACCTACACGGTTATGAAGGTATTACCGCCCTTTTCCAGTGCATAAATGTCGTTCAACTAACTGGGACAGCCTCCAGTAGAACAGACACAGTAAATAAGCATTATTGTTAAGAAAGCTACTGCCAAAACTATCACAGGGAATCCCGGAGACGATTTTGTAACAGCTTAATAGCACTGCAACCCTTATTCTCGTTGCACGTGTCAGAGTCAAGGGATTAGGATGTTACAACAGGGGGCAATATAGACAAATGTTCGCGCGACTATCTACAGCACCTTTGCCAACGTCGATGGCACTCCATTTGGAATCCGTATGTCCATGCACAAAACCCTGTGGAATTGTAAGAGCCAGAAATGCAAAATCTTTGCCCGCATTTGGGCAGTGGCCATAGAAAAGCTTTGTCCACGATTGTGTGTCCAGAAGCCACTGTTCGTTACGCACAAACTCCTTTGGAGTCCGCTATACCTCCTCAACCTATAGCCACCGTTTACTTCACTTGCATGTGACCTTCCGCTTTCAACTTATTGATTTCTTTTTGTCACGTTATCATTTGATATGTTTCCATCTGCTAGTAAACGGAGGGCTCGAAATGCTACCATCTTTCAATATTCGTTTTCTTATTGTGTCATTCAACTTAATACAGGGAGCTCAATGCTTCAAACAGGTGTAATAGGCAGTATGTGTGTATATACACATTGCCTTCTGAAGGATGGTGTTGCGTCCGCATGGTGGCACTCGTGCATTGGTGCATGTGCAGTCCACTGCGTTCTACAAGGTAGCACAATTTTGCACAGAATGGTGCTTATCCGTCCGGCTACGAGCGCACGGGAGTGGTTCACGTTCAAGTTGTGTAATGCGAGAGCGGATGAAACACCGTCTCCATTCTGCGCACTCTATATAGTCTGACCTCGGGCAGGGTTAGGGCTTATGGCAAGCTTTCGCCTACCTTTGTGGTCTCCAGTGGAGTTCGACAAGGATGCCCTATCTCTCCGTTCCTCTTCAACTTTGCCATTGAGGATGTCTTGAAGAAAGCTCTGGGGATTCGTTGGATGCTGGCGTTGAGCTCCTCCGAGGTAGTCGAGTTGTTGATTTGGATTATGCTGATGATATCGTCTTGCTGGGTGACGACCCACACGTCGTCCAACTTGCACTAAACTGCTTGGCGATTGAAGCATCAAAGTACGGTATGTACTTTTCGCCATCCAAATGCAAGGTTCTCTTCCAAGACTGGCAGGTGCCTCTGCCTGCACTCACGCTTGCTGGTGAGACACTAGAGGTTGTGGAGAGCCTTGTCTACTTGGGAAGTTGCATCACTGCTGACGGGGCTGTTGGAGACTAGATTTCGATGCGCATCTCGAGAGCAGCCCTCGCTTTTTCTAGGTTGAGGCATTTGTGGCGTCGCCACGACATTCGTCTCTCCATCAAAGGGCGGGTCTATTGTGCAACTGTTCGTGCTGTACTGTTGTACGGATGCGAGACCTGGCCCATTCCTAAAGATGACTTGCGCAGGCTATCCGTCTTCGAGCACCGCTGTCTGCGGTCCATTGCCCGTGTGTGGTGGCAGCACCACGTAAGCAATGTGGAATTTAGACAGCGTGTCTTGGAACCTTGAAACAACTCGCTCGAGGAGCTCATCTCACTGCATCAACTTCGGTGGTTGGGATACATATTGCGCATGTCTGTCCAGCGTTACCTCCGTCGTGCGTTGTTTGCGGTTGCTGGACAGGGCTGGAAGAGACGGACTGGTGGGCAGCCTACAACATGGAGAAGCCGCATGAAAAAACTGACAAAACAGTTGGCCTAGGCCGGTTGCTGTCGACTACCTGGTTGGGGTCCGAGAGATGCGGATACTTGCTGGTTGAAGACGCTGGAAGCTATGGCTCAAGATCGATGTCAATGGCGGACGTGTGCATCGGTTTGTTGCGGTGTCTCTTCTTCCTCCTCCTACAAAAAGAACAAACTGAAAAAATGTCAAAAACTGTGAGTGGTAAAATAGACAAAAAAAGCAGCTCTTGTTGCTCTTTTCTTATTATTCATATTGTTTTCCTATTCGGCCATGATTCCGATGGCACAATATCTGTACCAAAGATAATGAGCGTTTTGACTTTGCGTCAATCTTTGGACAGAGACAGCAGGAGTCGGCTGACCATTTGGACTGAGATTGAACTCTTAGCCACCCTGGCATACTGATCATATACGATTTGATTACGTTGGATTAGTAGAGGATTTGATTGGTATAAGTAAGATTTCGTCACGCCAAGTCTCCGTCGCACCGCCATCACATGCCAGGAATAGCACTGTCAACATTATGCCTTCCAACTGGCCCCTTTAGAGCCAGAAGTCGCAACGCGACTGTCAGCAGTCTGTGGCTAAGACAACTGAGCTACTGGTGACGAACGTGAGATCGGACTGTTGAAGTTGAACAAAGCCGCGGGACCAGATGATCTTCCTCCAGCCCTCTTCAAATTCGGAGGCTCTGCTCTTGTTGATGGTTTACATGAATTACTAATGAAACTGTGGAAGTAGGAAACTGTCCCAACCGACTGGAGCCGCTCCGTTATTGTTCCCATCTTCAAAGGCGGCTCGCGTTTGGCATGCGGCAACCATAGAGGAATCAGTCTGATCTCAATCGCCTCCAAATTACTCGCCTCCATAATCCTTCACAGACTGACTGGCACTCGTGAAAGCCAGATTCGTGAGGAGCAAGCCGGGTTTCGTCGTGGTCGTGGCTACATCGACCACATCTTCACCTTGCGTCAGTTGTTGGAGCACCGTCACACATATTGGTGGCCCACCGTTGTCGTGTTCCTCGACATCAAAGGTGCCTTCGATTCGGTTGATTGTTCTGCCCTTTGGAATTGTCTACTCAGGAGAGGTGTGCCTGAGAAATATGTAAATATTATCCGAGCATTATATGCGCGTAGCACGGGCAGAGTGAGGGCTTACGGCAAGCTGTCGCCACCCTTCAATATTTCCAGCCGTGTGTGACAAAGATGCCCGCTGTCTCCTTTCTGCTTCAACTTCGCTATTGACGAAGTCATGGAGATTGCATTTACAGAACATGACTCGGAAGGTGTGGAGCTACTCCCAGGTGAAAGACTTCTTGACTTGGAGTATGCAGACGACATTGCCCTCATCTGTGACAGCTCCCAGACGTGCCAAGCCGCGCTGGACAGATTAGCACTGGCTGTCAGCAGTTTCGGGCTTTGCTTTGCACTATCGAAGTGCAAAGCGTTCCTCCAAGATTGGCAGGGATCGCCTCCTGCGCTGACAGTTGGTGGGGATCAGCTGGAAGTCGTTTAAAACTTCAACTACCTGGGAAGTTGTATCAGCGTCCGTGGGATTGAAGATGAGATCACGAACCGTATAGCAAAAGCTCGGGGCGCTTTTGCTAACCTTCGCCACCTATGGCGGCAGCTCGTCATCACTCTCGCCCTGAAGGGTACAGTGTACAATGCAGCGGCACGTTCTACCCTACTGTACGGTTGTGAAACCTGGCCCCTAAGATCGGCGGACATGAAGAGGCTAGTTACGTCCGACCATCGGTGCCTTCGCAGTTTGGCTCACATCTGGTGGGAACAACGCGTGAGTAACCAGCGTGTTCGACGCCTTGTTTACTGCCCAGGAAAAGGATCTGAACCGCTCAGCACCGTTATTTCCCGCACCAGGCTCCGATGGCTCGGCCACGAGTTACGCATGCCAACCCACCGACTCCCTCGACATGCGTTGTTTGCTCACCGGGGATGTGGGTGGGAGAAGAGGAGAGGTGGCCAAGCGATGACTTGGTCCAGAGGAATGAAGTCCCTCACTTCGGAGCTAGCCTCGGTTGGAGCGTCGCGGCTCCAACGGTGAACACGTTTGGCTGGATACACTTGCTGACATGGCAAGGAGCCGACCTCAGTGGCGTTTGTGCTGTGAGTTTCTTTTTCCCTCCCCATCCCTTTTAGCCTCCCCCTCCATCTACGATCTCATTTCGTAGGGTAAAACAATAAATTTTTTACTTTTTTTCCTAGTAGCTGGCTGGTAGCTTACCTGCACGATGCCTATCCGTTGCTGGTAGCTCAGCTGGCATGCAACTGTTGTATCTATTTTTCCTTTGTGTATTGTATTATATGTATGTATGTATGTATTTCCTTCATGTATTACGGCACAATAGCGGAGGTGTTTCCCCACCTCTAGCTGACGTGTATAATGATGTATGATGATGATGATCGAGACTAAGCTATTAGATGTGATATAACGCCACTCACTATCCACTGATTTGCAAGTTACTAGTGTGCAAAGAACAGGGTGAACCCATCACAAGCTACTAAAATAACACGATGGGGGGATTACCTGTTTATTGGCTGGCTTGTTTTCAAAATGGACTGATAAACAAGAGCCAACAGGCGCTCGGCTGAAGCAGAATAGTGGGAGACTTCCCCAAACGCTCTGTATTTAACACCAGTATGCATTCTCTTATGCACAGCCTAATTCACTGGAGGGAACTAACAGGCTCGCCGACGAAGCTGTTGCTGCTGCTGCTGCTGCTGCTGCTGCTGCTGCTGCTGCTGCTGCTGCTGCTGCTGCTGCTGCTGCTGCTGCTGCTGCTGCTGCTGCTGCTGCTGCTGCTGCTGCTGCTGCTGCTGCTGCTGCTGCTGCTGCTGCTGCTGCTGCTGCTGCTGCTGCTGCTGCTGCTGCTGCTGCTGCTGCTGCTGCTGCTGCTGCTGCTGCTGCTGCTGCTGCTGCTGCTGCTGCTGCTGCTGCTGCTGCTGCTGCTGCTGCTGCTGCTGCTGCTGCTGCTGCTGCTGCTGCTGCTGCTGCTGCTGCTGCTGCTGCTGCTGCTGCTGCTGCTGGGTATCTTGTAACTGCTGCACGCGAAATCGATGACGGATGGAGCTGTTTCACAATCTCTTCGATTTCGCTCAGCGTGGTCCAAGCAAGTACTTCCACTAGCCTTGTGCAAATACCTCGCATTTGTCCGATAGGACGAACAACATCTACGACAGTGATAAAGCCATGCCTCCAGGATTCACGACATGTTTTCGCTCAGACAATAAACTCTGTGTTCTTGTCCCTGTTCACAATTTGTAAAATAGACGACCAGAGTACCGAACCGATTGTGCAGTCACTAGATTTCTAGTGAGCACAAAAGTGGGTTTTCTGTCTGATTCTGAATCTGTACGACTGATTGCTCGACCGGATACTGTCACCGCAGTTGTAGCGCGCCGTGGACCTATTGAGTGATTGAGTGAGATTTCTTGTCATCGGCCCACAAGTATCTACTTCTTTCGAGTCTCAGTCTGTACCGAGAGACATGCCTATCTACCAAACTCTAACACGGCCACGTAGCCGATCCGCCGTCAATCACTCAGCTGACCCTACATGTACAAAATTTGTAGATTAGCCGCGCTATGCGTATTGAGGGCTGCTGGTTGTGTACTCAAATCAGCATTTCTGGAAGCCTTATATCTGGATGTCGCCCCTTGGAGGAACTCTGTATCTGTCACTTTTCTACCGCAAACTCCGGTACGAATGTCTCGCTACATGAACGGTTGTTGTGAGAGCTCGGTAGATGGTATGTAACGGTTGACCAGCTCACTAACCGTTCCACAGCGCTAAGCAGTTGAAGTTTGCCTACTGGTAAGGCATTTCATCGTCTACATGCTCAGCATCGCAGGACGAACCTGACAATTGGATCCACTGCGCTTCCGTTCCTCGAACACATTTGCCAGTACCAGTTATTGGAAGTAAGAACACCGAAACGCAAAGGACACAACTGTAATGTATACATACGACCAAGTCACTGGTTCGCTTTATAAAATAGACATTTATAATTGAGATTCATCACAGGCAATGCCCAAAGCAGATAGTCGTCCACATGCCCGGGCAAGCACTAGACTGCAGTTTCATCCAGTAGTGTGCATTCATCAGGATTCGAACCCATGACCACCAGCCGCTTGCACTTCCAGTCAGCAGCTTAAGCCACTGGGCCACTGGGGACAGCTTCGGACCATCATGATTTACAAGCTAGCTGTAATATAGGGCGTCTTATCATCCAGTGCCATTCATGTTATGAAATTTGCAGAGAAAGGGTTGGCCCTGAAAGACACGACGTCCACTAACAGTAGTTATGTATGACACAACATTAAGAAACTGTTAGGGCGGAGATATTTTAATGTACTCATGAGTAGGGGATTTTGAGAATATGACGCGCTATACCACAGTTAGCTTGTAAATCATGATGGTCCGAAGCTGTCCCCCGTGGCCCAGTGGCATAAGCTGCTGACTGGCGGTGCAAGCCGTTGGTGGTCAGGGGTTCGAATTTTGACGGATCCGATTGATGAGCACTACTGATGATGCCCAACAGGCTGAAACTGCGATCTAGTACTTTTCCCGGCATGCGGACGATTATCTGATTTGGACGCTGGCTGCAATGAATCTAAATTATCAATATCAAAATCCCTACTCATGAATACATCAAAAGAGACATATATTAAAACACATGAGTCACGTGCTTGGCAAGCAGTCCACCACCGCTAGATTAAGGGTATCTAGCTTGATAGACATCTGAGGTGCGCTTCCACGAAGTAAACGCCATGCTGTATAGGTTGCTCAGCGTGGCCTTCAGTTGGCAATGCTTCTAGCGATTTTTGCACGGGTGCAGGCAATGGGTTATTTGCTTCTTCCTCCAAAGGACTATAATAGTTGAACTTCTAAAAATCAGTGGACGTTTTCACACCACTTTCCTGCTGACTTGTAAAGTTGCTTACTCCATCTCCGTCATCTTCGTTGTCATACTTATTCTATCGTGCATGTGAGTCACGCTTGGGTACAGTTGCACTCCAGCATGATTAACCACTGACTTGGCACAATATAGTATATTTAGTACACCTGGCTAGAACGGATGAATCACACCTAACCTACCTTTATAGGGCTTACCTAACTCGGTTGTATTTCGTGGTTATTTCATGTGTTACCCACTACAATGTTGTATGCATCATGATCTATGATTCTCTTGCTAAGTTCTCAACTGGAGTCTAGTACGGTGACATACTGAGACGGTGAGCTAGGGCATCTTTCAACTTCGTATTATTATTCGGCCGCGATTCACATCACTAGTTAAGCTTCATGGTATTGCTGAACAGACTATGCTACCTACATTCTGCTCCTTGAAATCGATTTGCAGATCATACGACCTTAGCTTGACCAGCAGACCCATGCTAACTAGCACGACGCTTGCATGTATCGTCGGATAAAGATTCAGTCTATCCATGTGCTCATTCGTATTTGACGTTTGCGCGGATCTTCCGAGCGAACTGTGCTGTTGATCCCAATCAATGCTAGGGTGGCAAATTCCTGAGCGTGTTTCCAGTTCAGTAAATAGGTGCGAACCCAAGGCCTATCAGCGCTTTGCCGCTTACAGTACGCATAAAGTGTACATTTTCGACATCTGGAGCATACAATGCTCAACAATTGTCCCTCGTGTGACTACGAAGAGAATTGACCTGGGGAAAATCCCTGGCAAGTGAACAAACCCAGCAATGAATGATGAGAGTGTTCATTGCTTTAGTTCCCGTTGTTCATCAGACACTGAATTTATCGGGACTTGGGAAAACGCAAATACCATGCGGATTGAAAACGGAAGCGCAGAAACGCCAAACAGAAGTTGAATTTGACATGGCCAGTCTTCTGGATAGAGTAAGAAAAAGATAATGCCAAAGGTAATGGTACGTCAGTGTCTTGGTATATTTCATCGCGAATGAATCGGCGCATAGCGATATTCGTTTTAGGAGCACTGAATGGCTGCACCCGAGATGTACGTTGGAGATCGTTACGAAATAGCTTATGGCCAGAGCAGAGTAGACAGCGTTATGTACAAACGGTTGAGTATTTTGATGACAGTCATGCCACATCTTGAACATTTGCAAAACAGTGCGCACACTGTTTAGAAAGCCGCAGGTTTGACATTGAGCAATGGGACTTAGTTGATGTAGGATGGTGGTACTTGTCTCTCCGTAAGCGGTGCATATGCGTTCCTGGCACCTGTTAATGCTTAAGGTTGCGCAAAAATCATACCTCGAACAGCAGATGATCGGACACGGATTGATTGAAGTGAACACCCAATCGCACTCGCACACTGTGCGATCTCTCACATCAGCTACGCAAACCAGACTGTGCACATGGGAGGCAACAGCTAAGTAACACTATTTTACTATGCCCCATTGTTATTAATCATTCTACCTGGTAACCGTATTGATGGCAATTGCGTCCCTTTCCTATTTCGGATTCGTTCAAATATTGATGCCCAAGATTTAAGGTTATCACGTCTAAATGATAAAGAAAACACCAACAGTTCGTATTGCGTACTTATTCTCATGCTTGTGCAATTGGCTTTTAGCCTGACCTCCAAATGATACCCATACACGTTGTTAGTACTATTTTTCATGAGGTCTAAGGTGTCTGTATCCTGTTCATGGCAGTTCAAATTTAAGGCTGGACAAGCGCATGTGCATATGTTGCATTCGAACTGCCATTGGACACAGATGACGTCAATCAATGTATATATGTATCCCGGATGAATTCGACGAGGGCACTCATACCGCTTTTGTACGGCAAACTTAGTGCGAAAATGCAGCAAAGGGAGGATACCGAAAAGAACATTAACAGGGCATAAAGAAGGTGAGTTTATGAAAACTAATTTTGATTTCAGGTGTTGCGAATCCAAGGCAAAGTTGATCGATGCAAATCCCGTGAACTGATCAAAAGAGCGGTTGCCCATGTACAGAAGGAGATAATCTAGCATGTGAGATAGAAACATGATGCGTACGCTCCCATATGATTTATTAATCCAGGCCAATAATGCGGCGTATTTGGTACGTTTGCCGGCGTGATGTGTAATCTTGCGTTTCAGAAGTATATGCTTTTTGAGCTCCCCGGTGGGGCTGCGCCTGATGTGAATGTTGACCAGGTACCCGCTTGTCTGATACTCTCTACCTCGATTACTGGCTCCAGGAGACAGTTGGTCGTTGCTAGATGGGACGGGTGCACCGTTCTCATGGCAGTACTAGGTTCAAAGAGTGGTTCCATCCTGTGTGGAACTGGCTATGGTCCAGCCGCCACCTTGTGTACGTCTGGTGTGCATTATTTCCCAATTAGGCCGAAATGCTTCTGTTCTGTTTTTTGAAGGAGTGTGAGCCGGTTCCGTTGATGAAACTTGACTCCCATTCACATGCCTCCCGGTCTTATTCTTTCGGGTTTATACCGGATATTGGGTGTATGGGCGGAACTGTGGGTGGCGCAGCGCAAGCCATCCATGGTCCCTCTGTAGGCGCAGGCGTCCTGCGGCTGTCTCCTTGGAGTTCACATTGACAGGCAAATCCGGATATGGATGCTGCTATACCATCTGTGGCTCATAAAACATCCGAGTTAATTCGCAGCTTGGTGACTCCCGTTTTGCCATGCACCAAAAAATTTCTTGAACTGGTCACACTGGTTTCCACTCACTATAGACCAAAACCAGCAGTTACTGCGCAGCGATTAAAATGCAATACCCGAGTCCAAGGTGAAAGTGAGTCAGTTGTTTCCTACGTTGCCAAGCTTCGGAAGTTGACAGACTATTGTGATTTCCATAACTACCGAAACGACCTGAACAGGGATCGTCTGGTAGTCGAGGTGAAAAACGTTCGCATTCAGCGCTGCCTGTGGGCTGATAACGCATTAACACTGGAAAATGCCTATGATGTTGAGACAGGCATGGAGGATGCTGAAAGTAATGCCCAGCCACTACACAATTTACAGTTCAATACAAAATCATGTGCTGAAAATGTCAAGGCCGAAGTCAACAAAGTTGGTAAAAACACCACGTGCTCGTCCAACTGTTATCACTGCAGCTTGCAGCACAGTCATCCCAAAGCAAGCAAACAGACATAGAGAGTTTGTAACTGTTACAACTACCGAGAAGGACTGAACACCTACCGTACGTTTGAGAAGAGTCTTTCGTTTTTGCTCAGTTGACTCGCAGGTCAGGGGTAGATTGGAACGCACTAATTTGCCGACACACCAATGGCATGTAAGTCTACTGTATTTACTCACCCACGCATGTCTGGGGGTGTGAATACGACCTGAGGACGCATATCAGTGCATGTGCCCTTGAAATATGTTAATGACCCTCGTCGATTTCGACACCGGTAAGTTCAGATTGGGTCGATGCGGACGTTTTTGGCTGGTGGTTTGCAACATCTCGACAGCAGTGCATAATGCACTGGCTACCGTGTTCAAATGTTGGTGGCGCTTTGACAGTTGCTTAATGTTATCCCAGCAAATGATGAAAGGGTTAGTGACAACGCTGTTGTAGACTGAATGTTACCTTCACATAAACCACCTTAGCAAAATAAGAATTCGTAACAATTAGGCGGTGAAAATATGAGATGCTACTTCTGCATAAATGAGTCCGGAACAATGTCTACCAGCTACTGGAGGCTCATCGGATCTATTTGCAAGTGCGTGGCCGCCTAAGGAGTTAATTCCAGCAGAATACAGAAATAAAAAGAAAGCTGAGTGCAGTGGCTTTTGAACAGATTTTATCAAATCTCATTTTATTCCATCAGCTTGGACAATTGCATCAAAATCAGTTTCGCAATGAACACGAGAAGGAATTTTACAGTATTGGTATGGTAAAAGAATCCTAGAAGTAGATAAAGAAGCGTTTAGGTCAAATCTAATCACCCATTTTAGAAAGAAAGGTGATGGAAGAATCCAGCGCGTACGATGCATTTATTTGATGAAACCAGTCTGTTTACGGCTGAATATTCAAGCGTTGTTGATGTATTAAGCATTTTATTGACTTGACTGGAGTTCCCCGCCTTGGCAGACTTGAATGTTTAAATATTCCTTATCGCCCAGATACGTATCCGGCCTATCTGGAAAACCTTAATATGCCATCCTACTAGCATTTTTGGTATTTTAAGTATCCATGGAAACTGTGTAAATAGATCACTGAGGATTCACGTTCAACCGTTTGTTCCACGGTCATGACACATTCAGTAGTTGCGAATGACTTAACAAGCGTAAAAGTATTGCCCATTAGTTAATTTCCGGTGGCCGGTGGGACTTTCTGGGACTCGTTTAACTTCCGATATAATTCAACGGGATGTACAGCTGAGCGGCTAATCGTACTCCCACAACGACAGAACAACAACAGATCATGGTGACGTGCTGGTATAGATTTGTTTTCCTATTTCGTTAGACTGCTGCTACCAAAAGAAATGCGGATGTTCTACGTGTGCGCTAAACCTCGATCCACCTGAGTGTTGGCGAAATGTGGGTGGGTGAGATTTACTGTTTTATGTGAAGCTGCCGTTTGCACTAGTTATAAAATACCCAAGACAAAATGAACCGTAATCGCTTTCAGCTCATACGTGCTTTTGACACGTCAAAGAAATTGACCAGGGGTTCAAATTCCCTACAGACCTTGTGAACTGGAAGCAGAGAGTGCGGAGATGATATCTGAGATTGGGGCAGCACTACACGTCTGCTGGTGGACTCGCACCAAACCGCAATCAGATCCCTCATGTATGAATTTGAAGTTGACGAGCTGCTAACAACTTGTCATGGAGTGTGAGGCATGAATCCAGTAATAGCTAGTGAACATCCAGTGGCCCTAGTTTGGCGAAAGCTGCTGCTGTCACACTCGCTTCCGTAGCAGTCATCCTAGGAATACTGTAAACTGGCTTCCATGAACTTACCTGAGCTGCAAATCAAGTGGACTGGTCACTACAGCAAGATTCATCTATCGAAGCAATATAGGCAATCCTAAAGGAGTATGGAAAATGATTGTGCGCAAGATCCGTACCCCTCAATTATCAGATGATTGCACTAATGAAACTAAAATGGTTCGACAAGTATATTTTATTTGATTATACATTGACGTGTACTAAGGAATAAATTCAGTCCGATGAGTTCTGCCGCCGATTACGTGGTGTCAAAATCATGGCTGATTTCACGCAACAGCACCAGTGTTCAAAAATCCCAGCCACAACGAAGACGACCCACAAGAGGATCATTCATTAAGTGACGCTGCACTTGAGGAGTACAGATGACGGACCAATGTTAAAGGGTTCAGCCGGACAGTCCCTGACTTCCAGGAGGGACCATGCGTCGGCATTTGTGGTGCACTTCAATTCCTTATTCGCAAATATTTAGGAGGCGGTACAGAGTTTGATTTGTGTAGGTCCTGCCCCTTTTGACAGAAGAATTACGGCATAGTAGATGCTCGCAAGATATTCATTGGTAATTGGCGGTGCTTCACATGCTATACCTAACGATCCGCATTTACTTGTCTGCTTCAAATCTGTGCGAATCATGTTCCACATTGAGATTGCGAGTCGCATTGTGGGTTTGGTAACATCTACCATTCAAATATGCTTCACTACTTGTCGGTTTGACGCATATCTTTGCAAACCATTGCTGGTCAGTGTTTTAGACTAAGATGAGAACATTGCAGAATGCTGATCGGTGGAAAAACCAGGTTAACTGAACAGCTGGAAGTGCGTCAAATACCGGCAGCATTCCAAACGGCAGCAGAAACCAATTTTAACTTGTTTCACGGCTCAATAGTAAAGTTTGCCACGTAGTTCTTAGATGCAAACACTATATTCATGCAGAAATCATGCTATGTATGTAACGACTGACAAAACGTAGCTGTACGGCATTTGCACCTTGTCACGGAGTTATGCATTTGTTCGGGATTATGAATTTTGTTTAGTGGCAAGGTTTTTGCAAGAGTCAACACCAGTAGATCTAAAAGACTGAACAGAAATTTCCTGGAAAGCAATTACACTTGGAGGAAGTATACTGTCTACCCGTTAAAGTGTTTTCAACTGCGGGTTCCATGGATATAAAATTATTCAAAACTAAGCAATACATCAATTGCATCAGAATTAACGTAACAGTAGACTGCGAGATCAACTTATGAGAGCAACATAGAATAGCAGACAAAGATAGAAAGTGACAATCAAAATAAGTATGGTGAATATTTTATTCGGTAATTTGGGAATCAACCGCACACAAGGCGGTGGCTGGACCGTAGTCTGCTCCACACTGAGTGCATGGAACCACTCTTCGGGCCTAGCACGACCACAAGGACTGTGCACCCCGTCCCTCTAGCAAGCACCAACTGTCTCCTGGAGCCAGTATGGACGAGGTAGTGGGTACTAGACAGGTAGGCACCTTGTCAACATGCACATCAAGCGCAGCCACATCGGAGGATATCAAGCAACAGCCAAGCACTTGAATAAACATTATCAAATAAAATGTATCTGTTAAAGCATACGGCTTTGTAGCAATAATTCTTCGCTAAATTACCATATGAACTAACTTGGTTAGCAACAAATCCGGGACAAGCACAAAAAATGTCCAGAGGTTACTGAAAAAATGCTACAAACGCAATAAATTTAACGAACCTAACAACAATTAGCGTAAACAATGTGTGCAAGCTAATAGAAGATTATTCAGGTAGGCAGAATAAACCAAATAAACCGGAAGCACATTTATCCAGCTTAGAAGGACCTTGTTTAAGTTGGTTTAGCCCAACTGCAGTGAAGGAGCATCATGAATGCAACATCAGCCTCAGCGGAAGTCGAACGTGAGATCAGACCGTTGAAGTTGGAGAAGGACGGCGGATCAGATGACTACCTCCTGTTCTCTTCTAATTCGGATGATTTGCTCTTATGGATGATTTGCACAACTTAACAGGGAATCTGTGGTAGCCAGAGGCTGTCCCAACAGATTGGAGCCTTTCGGTTATAGTTCGAAATTCCAACGTAGGCTTACGTCTTGCATGCGGCACTCATAGAGGAATCAGTCAGATTTCGGTTGCCTGTAAGTTACTTGCCTCTGTCCTGCTCCTGGACTGATTGGTACTCGTGAAAGTCACGTGCGCGAGAATCAAGCAGGATTTCGTCGAAATCGAAGTTACATTGACCACATGTTTCTCTTAGTCAGTTGTTGGATCATCGCCATATTTATTTGCGACCCACCATCGTCATGTTTCTAGACAACTAGGATGTCTTCGATTCTGGGAATCCATGCGTCCTTTGGGACTGTCTGCTCGGGAACGGTGTGCCCGAGAAATATGTAAATACCATTAGCGCAAGATACCCGCATTGATCGGGCAGAGTGAGGGTATACGGCAAATTGCCGCTGCCATTCAGTATCTCCAGCGGTGTGAAACAAGTTTTTCCGCTGTCACCCGTCTTCTTTAATTAACATTGCCGAAATCATGGCAATCACATTCGTCGGGCACTACTTAGAAGGTGTGGATCTTTTCCCAGGTGACCGACTTCTTGACTTGGAGTAGGCCGACGATATTGCCCTAATCAGTGACAACTCACAAACCTGCCATGTAGCACTGGGCCAATTTGCATTGGCTGTCATTCATTTCTGGCTATGCTTTGTATCTTCAAAATACAAAGCCTTTCTTCACGATTCGAAGGGACCTACCCCTGCGCTGACTCTTGACTGTGAGCAGTTGGAAGTTATCCAGAAATTCAAGTATCTCGGTAGATATATTAGCACTTATTTGGATCAGAGATGAGATCACGAACGGTATTACAAAAGCTGGATGCGCTTTTTCTAACCTCTCGCTCTGAGGGTCTGAGTTTGCCATGCAGCTGTGCGTCTAACCCCCCTGTACGGCTGTGAAACTTGGCCCATCAGGTAGCTGGTTAGGTTCAACCACGTTTGTCTTCGCAGCTCAACTCATGTTTTTGGGAATACCGCGTGAACAAGGAGCGTGTTCGGCGTGTCGTACTTGGTGATAGAAGAGCTACTGAACCGCTCAGCGCCACCGGGCTCCGATGGTTGGGCCACGTGTTGCGCATGCCAACACACTGTCCAAAGCGACTGCGTGGTTTGTGTGACCGGAATGTGGATGGAAGAAGAGGAGGGGAGGCCAAATGATGAGTTGGTCAAGAAGAATGACTTCCCTCACTTCCAACTATGTGCTGGTTGGTGTATCCTGAGTGTCAGACTGGGTTCCCAAGGACGACGGACATGCCTTCTGGATACACTGGTTGTCATGGTGAAGAACCAACCCCAGAGGTGTTTGTGTTGTGAGTTACGTTGACCCACCCCTTCCCTTTATTTCCCCCTCAACAACGATCTCATACTCTATGTATAAGGTGATATATTGTACTATATTATTAGTTTAGTTTTTGTAATCCGTAATGTTTTAGAACTTAGCTTTTCTTGTGCTGCGGCAAACAAGCTGAGCTCACCTTACGTACCAGAATGGCACACCACCGCAACGTAAAGGAGCGGCTGACTGTGACTGAGAGTTTGGTTACTGTTCGCCCACATGTGTAGGTGTTCAGTGATTTCAATTGAGGTGTGACCTCCACCCTCTAGATGCGAAATTGAAGCATACAAAACGGATGAAGGCCTAAAACAAGAGTACAAGGGCAATGCAACAAACAGGGAGCGCGAGAAATGGAGGCGTTATGTTGGAAGACACTTAGCCAGTAATCCACACATATCAATTGATTGTCTGTCGAACTCTCAAGTGCATCATTGCATGATGGTACGGTGCACGAGGCCTGTGACCGTTCACAGTTGCCATGATATATATTTTCAATAAAGCGTACGGCGGAAAATGCGCTGGTGAGCGTTATCTCAGCGTCACTCGAGTGATGACAGCCATACAGTTACTACAATGGGTCTCATTACGATTCCTCATGGTTAGTGCTCTGGATTAATCGTTAAGTTGGGCTGTCGCATTTAAAATGATATGCATCCATCCATCTATACAAACATTCAACCATCCACTTACCCAGTACTTCAGCATGGAGAATTTCTCTTGGAACCATTTCAGATTCGTCTTAGTCCACCACAATTTGCAGAGGTCTAGAGAAGTTAAGTAGAAACGGAGCTCATAGTTCCTATCGTCAATCAAATCGGCCATGCATTGCAGATGTTGTTGTCCACAGACTGCTCGCGTTTCTATGTACCTTTCCCATCATTCTGCCTAATAAAAGATTTCCGGTCAACCCATTAGACGCACAAGGCCAGTGTGTCAACCGCAACTCCATACAGGTCAATGAAGGGATCGGAAAGACCTTCCACTAATAAGACGACCATGGCAAATTTTAATTCGCTTATGTTCATGCTCATGTGGTTGCAATCCGGCAATATAACCGCACACACACGCACCCACACTCGCCGACAGCGACCGCGATGACAATTGCGTGACAAAACATTAAATCTGGATGCTATCCATGGCATCGGAGTTTGATGCATCGAATTGTGCGGAAAATCAACCGGCAATCATCTCTTAACTGGCTGAATCAACCGCACTAACCTCCACAAGTTAAAGTTGCCATGCCGCTACCCCAGCACTTATTTCCGTGATTCTTGTGATCACTGGCAAATTTCCTACTGGCTCTAGACCGTCAACTCGATGGCCAATTCCAGAAAAATGCCGAGCCTTCACATAGAAGGTGCGTAGGGTACGCGTTCTTCAAGACAATCAAAGGCTGAGGGGTTCCATCGTGGAATTTGCCACATAGAGCCACTACTACAAATGAATCAGGTTTACATTCTTCGCCTAGCTTAACACAAACAATTGAGTAGGAGTTACCGATCAACAAATGCAAATTGTTCGCACTGCAAGTATTCGCGGTTATTTTGAGTGCGGTACATGAAATCACAGTGTTGATGAGTAGATAACGAGAGTGCAGTGGCGTTAGGTCCTCTCCGAAACCTTCTGATCTCCGCCGAAACCATCTGTCGTCTTAGTGCTAAGGGTTCAGACCGGGCTGTGTTCATGATCACATCAGCTAGCGATGTAGTGGCGGTCGCATATTGTGCCACATAGGGAGCAGACTCCGAATGGCACATTGCAGTCACCCCAACGAAAATATGTAGACATTCATTTCTCCTGAGCCAATCAGTAATCCTCCGTAGTCTGGCTAGTGCAAAGGTCACCCTTCTATCTAACTCGATGTTTGGGATACTCGATTTAATTATTTACCGCAGTCCGGTGTAGTGACTTAACGTTCTGTGGATCTGTGGCGATATTTAGTTGCACAGAATTTAAGTTGAGAAACTGGGGAGCAAGAAGATGACGGTCATGTGAATGAACAACGCAGAACCACCCATCGCCAGCAGCAGGTTTAAATTCGATCAATACTCAGGTTTCGTTTCACCGACCCAATCCCACCACACCTTCAAGCGAACAGCTGAAGCAAATGCGCGGTGCAAGTTATATATCGATGCGCGCACATGCACGAGTCCAGTGTTTGCCGCTCAGGGAGAAGCTAGCAATATGGTGTGTGACATCCACTGTTTGCGTTTGGTCAGCTCCACTGACCAGGTCTATCCTTGTCTGAATTAGAGAGGACTAGTACAGGCATTAATCTCCGTATTACGACTCATCCAGTAATTATGAAAACAACTTCATCACTTTGCGATTTGAATATTAGGCAACTTACCTGCTATCAATCTAGCTAATTACAGGTAGGACGTAAGTTGGACTGTTCGAGGCGCTTTGGAAATCGTCACGCTACCGATTATCTGCGACGATTGCGTTGTGTTGTTAATTGGTTTGAACTCATCTGTATTCTGGAGAATATTTGTGATCCAGTGATGCACGGTTCCGCATCTCAAACGGGCAGTCGTAATTGCTGCGCTGGATAAGATAAGAAAATTACTGTTTAGCTCATAACATTTCCCATGTCACCATGGGAATGCGTAACAGGGAACTAACGCACGATACTCGACGGCACCGGCAAGGAATATAGAGACCTAATGGCAGTCAATCCGAGTATACCACGTTGGGACAATATTCGGCAGTGTTTGCTGATTGGGGCCTCTGGAAGACATGTGGAAGACATGCGTCGTCTTTCTGCATTCGATAACGGTTGCTTAAGGAGGCTCGCTCGTGTTTGGTGGCAACATCGAGTTAATAGTAATGACGTTCGACGTCGCATCTTGGGGAATGCAAGTATTTCCTTCAACAAACTGGTTTTGTTGCGCCAGTTAAGATGTCTCGGTCATGTCCTACGCATGGCACCTGAGCGTCTACCGCGTCGCGCTCTATTCGCTTGTCAAGGACCTAGCTGGAAGCGACTGCGTGGTGGTCAGCCTTCCACTTGGCGGCAGGACATGAAATCGCTGACGTCGTGTCTAGCCGTTGTTGGATCCGTAGGTCTTCCAGGATGCAGACCAAAAGATGAGGAGTGCCAATGGCTTAGGACTGTTGAAGACATGGCCCGCAACCGGAATCAGTGGAAGAATTGTGTACAGTGTTGTATTGATTCACATGTTTACTACTACCAACATTGAACATGGCAAAAAAGAGCAAAATGGGCGTGTGAAAAACAAACTAAAAATGTTTTGTTCTATTTTTTGTCAAAATGTTCCATTCTTCTTGCGGCATATTAGCTGCAGTGTGTTTCCCACCTTCAAATAGCATGCCACGATGATTATGACCCAATGACTCTCTCCTATCCACTGATTCCCATGGTTTTTTATTGGCTCTATGTCTAGTTATTAGACTGTTGTGATTACTACTACTGCTACTACTGCTACTACTACTATTACTACTGGAAGACTAAAAGATTTGTGTTCAATTAAACATTTCGTCCTCATTGGTCGAACCCGCCTATTAATGTAGTCGAGAGCATTGTAGACCACACAACGTGTAAAGCTGCCGACATTCCAGTGCCTCGGGGTTCACCAGGCTACAGTAACTTTGGCTGAACGCCAATATCCCATCAAGTAACCCCAATCCTACTTCACACCGACTTGTCAGTGTCGATATCGGCAGCACCTGTTCACCGTTACATTCAGCGCAGGCGCGAAATTGTGCACATCCTTCTCCAATCCTCCGCCTCCATGGCATAGTCCATCCACTACAAGGTGATCCGAGACGAAGCACAGTGGGACATGCTGTAAGTCAAAGCACCCTAGCGTTTCGTGAAAATTCTCCGCAGTTAGACTCAGGCAGACAGCCAGCACACATCCAGACACACATCTAGACGGCCATTTCGTCCTGCTGGGACTCGTCCTTAGCGCGCCCACGCCGAATCTTGCTGGATCCTAACCCAAGACTTTACTCTTGCGAGCCAGCGACTTATGCCACCGAGCCATAAACGACGGCCATGAATGTTAACTGCGATACAGCGCAGCACATCCTTAACTGTCCTTCATAATATGAACGTGCAGAGGACAGGGTTGGCTCCCAAAGTCACGACTCCATTTGTAAGCCGCCAACTATCAATAAACGCGGTGTTGACCACCGCAGTTGCCCGTTTTGAGGAAGCACCTGCGTACATGCACAGATACCCGCATTACCAGCTTACACCCGGTGTATGATGGGGACCTGTGGTACGTCATTCATAAGAAACCAGCATTTGGAATGTGAAAATGTTGATCAAATTTCGAACTTCGTAGCCATTAAGAAGTTCACGAGCAAGGATTGTACGTGCTACGGGCGTGGTTGGAACCGCGTTACTTGAAAAGGATCTGTGCATGGGGCATTAGTACTATTATTCACTTCAGCTCTGCAGTTAAAAATAATCTCCATAGTCTTTAACTTCCTGTAAAACAGCTATCCCAATGCACGATTCCCAGTAACTCTTCCCAAAACGCCTGTGCAGCTTCATCTATCTGTAGCGACACTGTGGCACTTTTGTCACGAGCCAGTGCATTGCACCCAAGGTGGAAGAGAACAACCTTTCTGTCTTTCCAGCGAATGTATTTATTTTACTGAACGTACTATATTTATTTGCAGTCAATCAAAGGGACACCGTTTCGTTTATAACAACCACAATGCGCATGTTGGGGTTCACGCACACCGGAATGACATTCGCGTAATTTCCCTCGTGTGTGTGTGTGTCTGTGTGTGTGTGTACATGTGCGAGAAAAGTTAGTTATTAGTTTGTTACGAAGGTTGGAACTGCGTTTCCGGCCTCTCGAATTCTGCCTGCTCTCAGACTGACAGGTGTGTTACACGAAATTTGCCAACCCAACAGTTTGTCAGACAAACCTACGCTCCGTTTCAGATAATCAGTGTCTATCGCGAGCTCACAGCTATTATGGGTGGAGTGAGAGGTTGGGCGCGAATTTTGCGCCCGCTACACAATCTCCTTTGGTGGGCAGTCGCAGGACGGCTAAGCTGTGTTTGGACAAATCTCTGATGTCCGACATCGTGTTGTAATCGAGACAGGAAATGAAATAATTTCCATTGTTGAGATCGCCGTGTCCTACGCTCACAAACATGGTCGATTACAATTTCAATGCTGTGCAAGAAAAGCAAACTGCTTAGGAAGGTGGAATTTTCGCCGGTCGAATCTCAGACGAAATCCACGAGGCTACGGATGCTATCATACTGGTCTAATATCATGCGAACTGGTTCACGCACACAATATCTAGTCGCTTACACATGTCAACTGATGGTCTCCGACCGCCTCGTCAGTGTAGATGGGACAAGTTCATTTTTGTAAATGAAACGCTACTCGTTCGGGTCAAATGCGGCTTAGAGTTTGGCGGTCAGCGGATTTTGTATCATCAACAACTGCTGCAACTCCGTTGCCATGTGAACACTAATGCAAAAATTCGCGCAATCCCCGTGTCGTCCTTCACTTCCTCAACGGCTGAGATGATGAGCCGTGATACATGCAACAAAAATAGAAGATCACAGTAACTCAGGAGGAATGTGCATCGGTTCATTATACGGTGCTGAGTTCGGGATCAGGTTCTGCGAGACTCTATTCATCTATGAATCAGACGAAATGTCTCATCATCAACTAAACGCGCAGTGTTATACAATGAAGTAGGACAACAACGATCGACGAACAAGCCCATAGAGGCGCAGTCTATTTGCGTTGCTTCACAGGTTTTATTCGTATTTTAGGTAATGAAATTTATTACCTAAATTGCCTAATTTCTTTAACACTGACTAATGATTACTCACCGATGGCTACTCAATTGTGATGAAGTAGTTGGTTACCTGTTTTGATACAGCTGATTTTGTTAGTAAGTTTGGTTGGCGATAGCTTGATGACTCAGTCCTTGTATTTATATCTACCCCGTAAAATTCCATTTTACCTCTTTGGGGTCAATTAACCCCAGGTTGCCAACTGCTGGTCTGGGCTGACGTGCTGTGATGTACTCTATCGTTCCCTGGAAAATGACCGGAGCCGAGTTGATACTGAATGGTAGTTTGTTATACCTGAACAAACCGCGATGTGTACTGATTTTCCCCAGCGTTTTCTCGCTTTCGTGTGGTTCGAGGTTCTGATATACGTTTGCTACAGAGTTGAGCGTAAACGTCCTCAATTTTTGGAATGTGGTATCTTTTTAACCCGTGTACTGCAACTGAGGTTACTTTTGTAGTTACAACAGAAGCGAATCGATTCATCACACTTGAATACTGGAACAATTGGCGTAGCTCAATCCGAATCTGTACTGCCTCTATGCTGCCTTTCATCTGCAGGTGATCAAGTTCCATATTTAATCACAGTGATCGAGCTTTGACAAACCGTGGTTGTGCGCCAGGTAAAATGCAGATTGTAACTTGTGCACCGGTGAACGGACCTTCTTCTGGTGTCACTAAAACAGGTGCGTATTGCTGGAGCGGGGTTTGTACCTCCGATGTTAACGTATGTGGGTTTAGCTGCAAAAGTAGAAGCTGATTGATCCAGTCGCGACCTATTCGATTTGGATTATTTTCTTGTGCTCTGTATTAGTTCCCCGATTTGTTGACCCTTCAAATGATGCCGCAACATCCTGCTCTCTCAGGAGTTCCAACTCACCACCCGTGTAGGTAGCAACAGTAGGGGCGCCCGACACAGTTTGGTGTGGCTCGTTGGGAACTATCTTCATGACCAAGTTCGTTCGTCACACAACGAGGTTATGATCTGATCTGTATCAATTTCGAAATGCACTGGATCCGGTTAGCATAAAGCTGTATGCAAAATGGTGGTTGTGCACCTGGGGTAGTTGTGTGCGGTATATATTCCTGTTGTTCTATTGAAGCAATTTGTTTGTTTAACACCAGCAAATGCCCACCTTTTTAACATTTGTTGTAAATACTCTGAGCATGTGCAACGTTTCTGGGATGACTGTGGTAGAAGCCACAGTAATAGCAAGTTAACGAATGCTTGGCTTTTTCAACTTTGTTGACTTCAGCCGCGGAAACTTTCAGCATATGGCTATGCATTAAGCTATAAATCCTGCGAAAGCTGGGCATTCGCTTCAGCAGCCTTCATGCCCGTCGCGACATCATAGACACTTTCCAATGTCAGCCAACAATCAACGCCGAATGCGAGCATTTTTCACTCCAACTACCAAAAGATCCTGGATCATATCGTTTCTGTAGCTGCCGGAATCACCATATTCTCTCAACTTTAGAAATTCAGCAATGAAGGAATCAACTGACTCAGCCTCATTCTGAAAGCCCGTGTAGAAGTAAAACGGCTGCACATTGGTAGTTTTGGACCATAGCGAATACAGACCAGTGTGACCAGTTCATTAAATTGTTTGGTATATGATAAATCTGGACTTGCTAGGTTGTGAATTATTTGCTTTATCTGTGAATCACAACTCCTCAGCAGTATGTTTATGCCGCCGTTTATTAATAAAAATGTCATCAGTCGAAAAGACACAAATCAAACCCTCAGTGTAATAGTTCCAAGTACCACTTCTCATTTTCAAGTCAAGATAAGTCAATATAAGCTTTGTAAACCTGTGTTTGGAGCATTTTCAGCATTTTTACGTTACTGACTGACTAATGACACTATGGTTTATCTCGCCTCACCGGAGTATGTGGAATCCAACCCTCTATCATCCATCGACGTCCGTTGTGACTGAGGTTAATGCGACTTAGTAACGTTTACTGTTCCTCGACCGTTTGCAATAAATGCTCGCCAGTACCACCGCGCAATGAATCAAACTCAAACAAGCTACTTAGCTTCTAAGAGGCTAAGACTGTCTGATTGTGCATTCATATCCACGGCAAATAGATCGGTGTTCGAGATCAGCTCACTACGCAATAACGTACCACGTTTGTAGTTGTCGTTATCACTGATAGTAGTTAACTCGGCTACGCAACGCGTGTGTTGTTCCTTGGTTTTGGGAATCCTCCCGTTAATTTCCATATGTGTCGGGGCGGTTTGCTGGAATTAGGACAGACAGCGATCGTTCTCATTGGTAAATGACGACTGAGACTCCAGTGCACCATAATCATCGAGATGAGACCAATTGATGGCTGGGTTGGAGAGCATCGACGCATGCATCCTCATTGCGACTCATACGTTAATCTCGGAACTAAGTTCTTCACCATACAGCTTGGATATTGGGCAGCGTGTCCCAATGATATGTGATCCACTATCAGTCTAGCTAATTACAGATGGGACGCAAGTTGGTCTGTTCGATGCGCACTGCGATTGTTGCGCATCGGAAATCTCGCATCGACATGTTAACGGGAAGCTGTGACCATTGCGCTGTGTTGCTAGCTGATTTGAGCCCATCTGTATGCTAGAGAAGAGTTGTGTCGGACCAGTGATACACGGTTCCGCATTACAAATAGAGATTCCGGCATGTTGCGCTGAATGAGATAAGGAAATTACCGTCTAGCTCATCACACTTCCGATGTATCACAATGGGAATGTTTAGTGAGGAGCTAACGTACAATGACCGGCGACTCCAACAGGGGAAGTGGAAACCTAATCACAACCGGTCGGACTATTCCACGCTGGAATGGCATACAACCATTTTCGGCGACACCAAATAGATTGCATGCGTCTGGGAGACCAGAACTCGAAATAGGGTGTTGAACAAATGTGATCAATTAAACCCTTTGTCCCGCTCGTCACATTCACCGCATCACTACAGTTGAATACGGTCATGCTGGTCGAGCCATCTTTTGTGGTCTTGCGTGTCGCCAAATATTCGGCTGGCTGTCGTCCACAGTAGTTCGGAATTCGACCACAGTGTCTCAATAACAGTGCAGCCGTTCAAAAACTGAGCTCTGCTGTGTTTTGTTACCTCGGTAGACACATCGGTTGCACAGGGACTGCCCATTCAATCTTTACGCCAGCAACCTGGTGGCATTTTTTCCGCCTTGGCAAAATTCCAAGTGGCCTCACAAACCCCAGGCAACTAGCATTGTTCCCCCTAGGCAGTCGAGCGCCAATGTCCGTGTAGGGTTGGGTCATCAAGCTAGTCCATTGGCGGAAAGAGTTGCGATGTATTCTGTCAGCCAGCACAGCATGATCTGCGCACACTTGAGTCGGTCATTTCAATGTCATCCCGCTCCTATGGTTTTTCGCGACACTTCATGTAAGTTCGATGCCAGCAGTAAAGTTGAAACGTTCCTTTAGTCAATGATGTTCCAATCGTTACGATGCTTGTTTAGGTTCCCCGAAATGAAAGTATCAAGTGGCGCTATAATGGTCTTAATCGTCTATTCGATTATCAGTATTCCTTCAACACGCTAGATGCATCGTCGCAAGTAGCTCCAAAACTGACAGCTGCCCATTCATTCAGGTATGCATTCGGCTGTCGTTTTGTCTTGTGGGAGTTAATCAGTGGTTCGAATCCATCATCGTCCTCGGGAATCAGTCCTAGGAACCATCGACTATATAGGCTGATACAACACAGTCATGGGTGACGACGGCAGATCATTAAGACTGGTTAACCAAGTGCGTGAGAGCAGGCCTCATTCGCGTAATTCGTTATTGTCAGTCTCATTCATATTTTGAACGTTGTCTTCATTTATCCCTCTATTTCGTCTTATTCTCAAACACATAACATCAGTATTGCAACTCAAAGTGTTAGTGCGTTAGTGGGCGTCACATGGTTAAAATGCTCCAAACTGGTAGGAGGCGAACAAGTTGGATGACAGTGATCCCTTATGTGGTCTTCAACCTAAACACGTGCACAGGAGCACGAAGGCATATGCCATCCTCCCGGACACACACTGGCTGGATGTCGTCTGTGAGTCGATTCATTCGGACACGACCATGTTCCAATGGAGTACGTCTCGTTTATATGATGAAGATGAACTCAGCCGACATTTCAGTGATGAAAACACGTATGTACACAAAGCAACATGTCTGTACTGACAGATTGAGCGTCATTCAAGAGGCGCAGGAAAGAACCAAATCCCACCAATGTGGAAGCGAATTGATTGAGCTGATCTCATATTGTCGCACCGGATATTGCACCTGGGCTACTTCCCCATGCCGCAGCTGCACGTTCCTGCAAAAGTAGCACACGCGGACACCATTACAAATTGGTGGTACGGGATTTCAATCGTATCGCTGACCCTCTATGCTTCGAGTGTCGAGTGATGAAATGTTGGAACAAGTTGCCGGAGACAATAGTCGAGACGAACTAGGGGTCGGAATTTAAGAAATTCTTCGGCGCCCACCTTGCGGATTATAGGTCTAGGTAGTGTACCGCACCCGGATAAAACGCTGTGCAGATGTAATACGCTATCACCGCGCAGGATTAGAGACGTGATTCCGTGCAGATGTTCGATTTATTTACGTAGGAGTAACACAGATTCATATCTTCTCGCTTCCTGATTTCAGTATTCAGTACTATGGAAGAGAGAAGTCACCAACCCATTTATGAGGGAAGTTGTCTCACTGCGCCTATAACTTATCGTCCGATAACGCTGTTTCCTGTGCTTTCCAAAGTTATGGAATCAATCATCGCAGATGCGCTGAAAAACTAAATGGAAATCCATAGAATAATTGCCCGGAACAACGTGGATTGCGCCACAAGCATTAACGTATTGCCAGCCTATTACTTGCACGCAGTAGCTGAACTGAGACAATAGATGGTGGAGCAAGAAGAGTCAATGTCATTTAGCTGGACATCACAAAACTTTTGATCGGTTAGACCGTCGGATTCTCCTTCACAAGCCTTGGAACAGCGGGATTATTGAATCAATCCTGCGTTGGATTGACAATTTCCTACATGAACGTCAGTTGTAGGTGAGGGTCCAGGTACCTCTCTCTGACTCAACTGACGTGAAGTGCGGTGTAGTAAATGGTTCGGTGTCTGAGCCTCGACTATCATTGGAGTTCATAAGCGATTTAGCAAAGTCAATTGGTGCCGATTTCCTATTCTTCGCAAATGCCATCAAGATATGGTGAGCGATCAAGGAACCAGACGACCAGGAATGGCTCCAGTGGGATCTTGAGAAGATTTTGAAGTGGTCAGTACGGAATACCCTACCATTCAATGTAGACAAATGTCGCATTGTTCACTTATGCCATATGTTTGAATACACGTATTGGCTTGGGACACATCTAATGCAGACCAGCTCCCAGAAACGTGACCTTGATGCGATCGTACAGTGACCTCAACTGTTCGAAACAGTTTGAGACATTTGCGAAAAGAGGCGATCAGCAAGTCCGCTTGTTGTGAAGGGCATTCGGGAGAATAGACTCATCAATCTTCCCAATGATTCACAGCTCCTACTTGCGCCCTCACGCTGAATGCGCCATCCAAGCTGGGCAACCCTGGTTGAAGTGCAACGTAGAGGTGCTAGAGGGTAACAAAGAATGACATGGGCTTATGCAATCACTCTCACCAGAAAATTCTGAGATTGCTGGAAATCTTCAACAGACGCTGCCGAAGACTGCGTGCCGATCTCATATTACTGTACCAAATCTCGTGTGACAACCACGTACACCTCAAGTTGCCGAAACTTAACCAAAACACCAAGCTCACATGTAGCTATTTGAAACTTAACGAACAATACAGCCGTGTGGAGTGTCGACGGAAATACTTTTCTCTTCTGGTTTGCTAACCCGAAAACTCTCTCCCAAACTCATTTATCTCATTCTTTACTTTGGACATCTGCAAAACCGATTGTATGTCGCACCTGGCTCCCAGCACTCCGCTACCTAAGGCGTGCTACTGTAGATTCCATGATACCATTCAACCGGATGTATGATTCATACGAACCAAGGATGTGGCGCATGGGCGAGCGACTTTATAGTAATTTTTCTCATGTTTTACATCAGAGGTCATCAAACTACGGCAGGCAATGTCAAATCCTCTGGCCCACTGACTGTATCAGAATTTGTTTAGTAAAAGGTATGGAACACGAGTTGTTCTCACAAGATAAACGTTTAATACTGCAAGTCTTGTTTTCCGTGACCTTATACTGTTTAAACACTAACGTGGGCTAGTTAGTGGTTGTTACATGTGACACCGTACTACTGTACTATTGGTGACCCTACATCGTTGGAACATTGACGTGAGTGATTACGCATTAAACCCATTCATCCGTGCACCCTACTGGGTCTCCTTTTACCTACCATCACGTTTACGCAGTTTCTGTTGGTCAGCTCCTTTGAAGCACGTGTCATTTAAAAAACCGCTTATTTAGACGCCATTCGGTCATGCATGCCTAATTTCAACGCCATATTTGATAGCTATTTGGGACGAATTGCAAGTTGTTGGTACGGAATGACGCTGAGGATGTTTATACATGCTGACTTTGTGAACATATATATGTATATATATATATATATATATATATATATATATATATATATCAAGCTAATATTTTAGGAAATATATTTCCGAGTGCGCCAGTGAAATTTACACATACTTCCGGTGGACTGTGATTACGCCAACAACGCCTAGCACTCTGTTTGCGTTGTTTTACTAGGGCCTTTATTATGTTGTAAATTCAATATGCTTTTCTTGTTCTAATCACCTTTATTTTAACCTTCACTGTGTACCATGTCGTTCTGTATGCTTGCGTTAAACTTTTATTGTACACTACCATTAGGTAGGAGATTAAACAAATGACATATATAATTTTTGATAGTATAATTTTTATCGCAGCATGCCTTTTTAACCCATGATAAATTATTGTTCGCTGTGCAAAGACACTGTTACACAACTGCTTTCGCTCATGTCCGCCATGGTGGAGTTGCTCACTCTAAACACCGGTTCAGTTCGTTAGAGCTTGAAGTGCACTTTGAGCTCCAATCCGATGGAACAGAAGGTTTGTCTACTGCTCCTGTGCATGTGGGGTTGCGGCCAAGAAGTGGGTGAGATGGGTTAGGGTGTGGTAAAAGGCAAGCACGAGGTTCCCTCCATTGGGAATAGATGCGACGCGTCCAATCTTCTGCTCTTTGGAGTAATTATATCACCACCCATCGTGTGACCCTAATGTGCATGTATGTTTACCTGTTTGATTGACATTGGTTATGATTTCATGTGTTATCTCTTGAGAGTGTCAATCGATTTCATACTTCTGAGTTCCCGTGCGTGTTCACGCGTATGGTCCTGGCGAGTATACAGGATGTGGGGATCAGACAGAAAGAGGGAAATGGGAAGGAGGATCTGAAGTCGTAAAATAATTCTGGCGGGATTTCCGCAACTTTTGAAACTCCATCTGACTATGGCTTCTGCGGTGTACGAACGAAGGATGACGTCGGAGGAGCGGATATAGTACGGCGCTGCTGGTGCGAAACCGAGGAGAGTTTGATCCCAGTAGCACGCGAATGGAACCGCACTCATCACCTCATGATTCAAGGCTCCCTAGATGATGGAGCATCGATAAGACTCGTCAGTGGTCTGCTCTATGCAGAATAGCTGCATTACCAAACACAAGTGAACTTAAATAAAACGGAGGATTCAAGTATTCATGGGCGTAGATCCAACCAACTGCATCGATCAACAAACCTCTAAACGAATGTTCAAGATGGCAGTGGTCATGCCATAACAGAGCGTTAGTTTCACAGGCGTAAGCTGCCGACATTCACTCGGCTAGAGCAGTTTTAGATCGAATGAATCCGACATAATTGCATCAACTCTATTTACTATCGAGTTGTCTCAGTCGGTCTAAATAACACCTGTTCCCTGCCATATTCAGCTTAAACGTGAAATTATGCGTAGGCACCCTGCCATCCTCCGCTTCCATCGCGCACACGCCCTTAACCTTAAGCATAGTCAAACCCAAGTCTGCGGCACCACGGTCCGAGACGGAGCACAGCGGGACACGCTGCTACTCTAACCATCCCTGTTATTAACCGCGAGGTCGACCACTGCAATTGTCCACGTTGAGGGCACAACTGCGTGAACACACAGCGACAAACATGGTTTGACTAGACACGATGTATAACAGGGATTTGTGGCAGGACATCCATAATAAACCAACATGTGGAATGTTAACAGATTGACCGAATGTCGCACATGTTAGTATACAGTTGATAAAATTATCCAGGGGATAATTTTCCACGCGTAAGGTTTACACATCGAACATCCCTGCAGGAATGCGTTGGACGAGATGAACTTTTCCGCACACATGGTGTCTATTTTCCATGATGCCTACACTTCCTTACGTCTAGCACTCGGAAGCAAGTTCACATTTGGGGCGCACGTAAATGGTTTACAGTGTGTCCGCTATATCTGGAGCTATCCCTGCAAAGCAGCCAAAGCTAGTAACTTTCAACAACGCACTTCCGCTCATATAGGAAACAGCAGCATCTGTAAAGATTGTTTGGCTGTCCAACCGGCATGTCAGCAAAGGGTAGAGCAAATCCATGGTATCGTACGCGATCGTATGCCCTCCAAATGCAGGTGTAGGCATGCGAACATTTTCTGCTCAACATATATTACCGACGGCAGGACAGCAAGACAAGCGTTACAGATGCTGATGTTTTCTATATCCGCGAAATGCGTTATTGAAAAGTACTACTAATGGCTGATCGGTGGGGATAGATCCAGACATGTCGGACACATCGTAGGTAATGCCAGTATGCCCAGAACTTTTCCAGTGCGCCTGACTTACAATTTCGGAGGAACGTTCACACCAAATGCTTCATTTTGAATATACCAAGGCTGGTAGCACGATTAAACATATGGGCTTGCCTGCACTACCGATGGAACATACAGAATTCCGAATAGCAACCACAGTGAACAAGAAGGAGTTGCTTGTTCAGTAAAGTGAAATCGTGTTTATCAGGATAAAAAGCAACAATTCTTACCCCAACTGCACAGTTGGAGTCTGTATCAGTAGAGTATAAAGCACTCCCCGTTAGGTAACAGACCCAACTGAAGTATTCAGCGTTGCGTGAGTTCTATTTTCTGCGGTCTCCAAGACCAACAATATTCAGGATTCGTAAGTTAATAGTCCGAATTCTGAATACAACTTCTTAAGTCCGTTCTGCAGTCTGTCGGGGCAATAGTTATCACGTAAATATTACCTGAGTCTCTAGAATAAGCATAGGATACATATGATTACGGCAGAATCGCTGTTACTTTGAATGCTTACATGAAGAATCCTATTTTGGACAGCCAGGTAACTCAATTTACCCTAACTTCCCTCTATGAGCATGCTAACTCACATTACTCAATTAACGCACAGGTAGCTTCGAAAGTTCATATGGAGCTACATTTACGTAGTTATTCTAGCTTTCTCTTTCCTTTCGCATCTGAGTAAAATTGTACCAAGTATGGGTTCCTACTAGTCACAACTAACGATCTGTATTACTCCAGGCTAGTATGTATGATTGTAAATTACTCGTCTGATTACGATTGATGCCCCCAGTTGCTTCACTCCATGTAACCGCCGTCTCCATAGTATCCCAGATCTGCACCGGAATCAGAAACTCTGATTGCTTGTGTGATGGGGCTAAAAATGCTAGTGTCTAGAAATGCTACGGTACCGGGAGGCAGATGCCCAATCGAACGCAGCCCGGCATCTCGCGGACAGGTACAATGCAGAAAGTGAGCATGCCATCGGAACCAGATTGGTCAGCCGAGCAGCAAAATGGTTGGTGTCCGTCCGTGTCGAGCTCTGCAAATACAGTCTACAATGATCCACCGATTGTTCAAGTGCTTAATCAGGCGCAAGCAGGTTCTTAAAGCACAGCAGAAGAAGCGCGTACCAGTGGGGAGCGTATTGGTGCGTACTTGAGTCAAGGTTTATTATGGTATTAGACCTAGGGAAGGAGCATGCGGCGTGATGGAGTACTGACCAACCGAGCCGATCGTACAATCCACCAAGAAATTCGAGGTAATTTTAAACGGAATGAACGTTGAGGCCAGAGATAAACCAATGGAAATGGAGCCACAAACGGAATGCAAATAACAATGATGAGCCAGCGAAATGGACTGTTACAAATAAAGTATATAATCTATAAATATGCAAGCGTAATCTCAATAAACGACTTCGTGACTGCAGCCCCATCTTCCGGCTTTCCAGGAGGCTACATTACAGCTGGTGTACTGATAGGAAGCAACAGTGAAAGCCACAAGTGATCAGCTTCCCAATACGTATCTATTGCACCCTTGCCTTTTTGAGTCTGCAACATATTTGGTGACAGCAAGGGGTTTCCCTGCGTTTGAAAGGCCGTATTTACAAAGCCACAGCGAGGGCAGTCCTACTCTATGGGAATGAAACTTGGTCGATTTGGTCTGGAGATCTAAGGTGCCTTCAACTCTTTGATCATTGTTGTCTACATAGCATTGCTGGTGTTGGGTAGCACCAGAATTTCTGGGTTTTGGCTGCCAGATGTAGTGTGGCGCAAAGCTCGAGGTGGGCAAAATTCGATTTAGCAGCGGAAACTGAAGTTACTGACGACCAAACCGCGTGCCGTCGGTCCGTCTCGCCTTCCTGGCTGGGGGGCATGTGACTCGACTTGTGGTTGGCTCGAGAATTTACAGGACATGGCTCGCAGTCGAAACTATTGACGCGCCTACTGCCGTCTCCCATTCAGACTATCAGTTTTAAGTGTGTTCGGTACTGAGTTATCTGCGGCGTATGGGCTGATTATGACGCGGGGTAGTGAAAGCCGCAAGGAAGCTGTCTTACCGATGCCACCTTATCTTTGTAGGGTAGCCAGCTTTTTGTAACGGTGTGTGGGTAACATGGCATAGGCACCTTGATCCTGAATTTTACTTTATGTATTAAAGTTTTACGCCAGGTCCCCCTTCTCTCTCCGTTACTGTTCATTGTTCCATAGGTCGTTATCATTGTGTGGCAGCGAAGCATCAGTTCAACTGGCTGACGTACTGCTGTTGATGGTGGTGATAATCCCTTAAATAATAAATAAATAAATAAATAAATAAACGTTTTATTCCTCAGCAATGCGAGGCAAAGACCAATTGGGTGGTCTTATCAACAACGATTGACAGCCCTGCATGCGTGAACATGTTGCTTATGTGAATACACTCCGTCCCACTGTGAGCGCACAGTTTGTCGGCGTGACGAAAAATATACACTATCGTCATCATCATCATCATCCTCATCCTCATCAGCAGCAGCGTCATCATCATCATCAGCTGCAGCAGCATCAGCATCGTCGTCGTCGTCGTCATCGTCATCATCCTCCTCCTCCTCAACACCATCATCATCATTAGCACCATCAAAGATTTTAGGAGCCAGACAGTGTTCCGTCGTGGAATCATGGGTCCAGAACGGGAGTCATTTATGTAAGTGCTTACCGTGCATGCCACCAATTGGATGCAGCACCTATGAGGCCTGCGAGTCTGAGGCTACAACGCATGCATAAGTAAAGATACATTTACGCCAGTGTGATAA
>OX104066.1:138577625-138663386 GCA_944474145.2 Dicrocoelium dendriticum | reverse complement strand
ATACTTGCAACGGCAGCAAAACCGCCTCGAAGAGAATCTTCTCGTAGGTGAAGCGACGACTGAGGCCGACAGCTAACCTACCAGTGATAGAGGACGAGAATGGACACAGACTAATCTCCAGCTCTGAGAGCACTTCCGCATTGGCGCGTACTTTGTTTCTGTCTTTGAAGACGACCAGGTGTCTGTACCGAGTTCGACGTGCACCACCCTTACCGAACTCGGCAGTTTGGATTGTGATGTGAAAGAGGTGCGTCAGTTATTCCACAATCTTGACGGCACCAAGTCTCTGGGTTTGACGGGTTCCACCACCGGATTCTCAAATTCTTATCCGCCATCATCGCGTTTGCCTTAACTGAGCTGTTCAACAGGTCTCTGTCCGAAGATACGTTGCCGGTTGATCGGAAATATTCAGTGGTAAGGCCGATTCCGAAATCCGGTGACCCCAGCAAGGTAGACAACTACAGGCCAAATTGTTTGACACCTATTCTGGCCAAGGTTTCAGAGAAAATTGTGAAGAAGCGCGTGCCACAGCTATTCGGATCAAAAAATCTCCTGACGCCGGCACAGCACAGTTTCACGCCAGGTCATTCAGGTATCACCAAGCATAAAAGGCATAAATGGATGCATAAATGGATGCAGGCAGTGAACCAAAGGAAGTCTGTCGACGTGAACTACATCGATTTTTGCAAAGTGTTCCTTCTAAAGCTGAGAGTGCGTGGTGTTGCTGGATCTCTGCACCAGTGGATCCAAGACTTTCTGGTTGGACGACAGTTGAGGGTACGAGTCGATCGTCACCTGACCATTTGGTATCCTCGGACCAATGGCGTAACCCAAACGGTGCTGGGTCTTTGTTCCTGATTTATATCAACGAAAAAACAGCTTCTTCAATCGCCGTGTGCCCTGTTTGAACACGACCTGAAGATATGGAGACTGATAAGCATATCTGACGACTGCGGCTTACTACCCCGATATCTAAAAACCGTCTTGCTTTGTAGTCTGCAGAAGTCCACCTCCCGGCCAACACAACCAACTCGGCATACATGAGCCTGGGTAAGGAAGGTGACGGTTGAACTTTCACTCTGGACTGTCAAATGCTACACCTCACATCTGCTGTGAAGGACCTAGAAGTACTCTCACCTTGTGACGTGAAGTCCGTGAACAACAAGAAGAGGCTATTTCGTATCGGACTGCGCAAGCCCTGGGCACTCAAACGTAGATTCTGCATCTAGTTGCCACTCGGCTCTGCTCCTCCATCATCAGATCAATGCTAGAGTACGGCTCGCCCGCCTATTGCTCGACCACCCGCCGCGAGGCACAGAAATTTGAACGGCTTCAACACTTCGCTACTAGGCTCATTCCCAGTTTACAAGGCTTACCGTACGATGACAGGTGCGAGAGACTGACTGTTCACCCTGGCATAACTTCGGTTACGTCTCGACCTGATAATGACCTACCGGATTCAACATGTAGGCGATTTCCCCATGCTAAGACGGTTGCTCCACTTGCTAACGCCTTGCAGCACACACGGACACGAATACAAGCTTGTTGTTCCAGCTATAAAGCGAGTTCCTCATCCTCTGTGCTTGGAACGGCGAATGGTAAATGCCTGGAACGGTTTACCGGAACGTACAGTGAAAGTGATCTCAGTGCAGTTATAAAAACGATTATTGGATGTGCATTTCTCAAATACCAGACTCCGTGCACGATTACCCACAGGCATCTCGCATTATTGTGACCTGATGTACTGTGAATTAAATGATTTTTAGCGTTATAACGGAAGAACGTGAAAACGATCAGCTTATTGAAAAGCCATAGTTTGCTTTTTAACATTTTTGATCATATTTCGTTGAAGTTGTAGAGATACAAATTTCTACTTGTTCCCACAATACAGTTGTCAGTATTCAGTATACAGCATTCAGAACAGTGGCCACGTCGCTGCATAGGACTCGGTAGCGAAATATAAATGACCGTGCTAATTCGCGGAAAAACTGAAATCGTCGTCATCTGTCCGTATGGTAGCGAGAACGGTGATTTGTACCATACTTAAGTACTTCGTGCTGTTGTGCCAGTACTGAGAAGTTGCAGGTGTGGGGTGCCATTAGTGAATTTTCATCTTCCTTTGAATAGTACCGTAGTTCAGTCTCGGCTTCGTTTTCTTTTCTTCCATTACCCGAAAACCAAGCGAATCTGTTGTTTACAATAATTAACAGGTTTGTCTTTGGCAGCTGTCATCTCAGAAATGGAAACATCATATAAGAGGAAAAGTTGCCCCGGACTGAGTGCAGGAGTTTCCTAGAAAATACTATGTCGACAACGCGGGTAAAAAACACTACTGTGTTGTTTGCCTTGTAAGGTGAATGTGAATCCATCTCGAAACTCAACCTTGGTTGACCACCTTCGCAGCCAGAAGCATCTTCAGAAGAAAGCTTACAAGGAGGAGCAAGCAGAAAACTTTTTGCCAAGTGCGAAGCAGCTTCGAAGGAAGTTCGATAAACTAATCTCGGAAGTTCCATCATCGTCGCGAAAGCTGGCCTGGAAGAGCGCGACACGGTGGTATCTGCATTTCTACTTGTAATATTTGCGAATAGGCAAGTTTTTGCGAATATTGCTCTAGAATAGGCGGAAAACTCCCATTTGAGGAGATTTCTTCATGGACGCTTTCGAAATAGTACAGGTACAAATTCGGCACATCTAGTCTCACTCAGACAGCCATCACACACCCGGAAAAGCGCTGCAACTGGGTTTCATCCTTTCGGGGATCGTCAGCACTGTGTATTCCATCGGACCTCGATGGGGATCGAACCTGCAACTCGACTGTTGCCTGATCGTGGTTGAGAGCACTGCGCTACGCCGGACGGCAACGACCATGGTGAATAAGTTACCAGATCTGATAAAGCGTCTCTCACTTTCCACTGACTTGCACGTTACTACGGTGCAGAGTGGATTACCCAGTCCTCTGCACGGCAGTAACGTGCAAGTCAGTGGAAAGTGAGTGACGCTTTATCAGATCTGGTAACTTATCCACCATGGTCGTTGCCGTCCGGCGTAGCGCAGTGCTCTCAACCACGATCAGGCAACAGTCGAGTTGCGGGGTCAATCTCCACCAGGGTCCGATAGAATACACAGTGCTGACGATCCCCGAAAGGATGAAACCCAGTTGCAGCGCTTTTCCGGGTGTGTGATGGCTGTCTGAGTGAGACTAGATGTGCCGAATTTGTACCTGTACTATTTCGAAAGCGTCCATGAAGAAATCTCCTCAAATGGGAGTTTTCCGCCTATTCTAGAGCAATATTCGCAAATACTATTACAAGTAGAAATGCAGATACCACTGTGTTGCGCTCTTCCTGGTCATCTTCCGCCATAATGGAAGTGTTGCCGGATCTGAGGCGCTACGTCTGAAAAATCCGCAACCCTACAGAAAACATAATCACAAATTGAACTAGATGCTCTGTGCTGCTTTTGTCAGCGTTATAACAGACGAAACAACTGATGGTCGCGGGAATTTGGAGCTACAACTCCTGGTATACCCGCCATTGAAGTCCAACAAGGACAGTCTCCGAGCATACGTTGTCGACACGGTCTATATGGAGAGAGTCAGTTCCGCCACATTTCGAGGAGCCATTCTGCTCAACTTGACAATGATTGGTATGGAGTTCAGTCCTGTGACGACCTTCATGTTCGATGGCACTAGACATATGACAGCATGCTACCGATATGTCATTAAGCCTGCTTGTGAGGATTCAGTTCACAGTACACGTGTTGCCCATTGCGCCAACTTGATTGGAGAGACCAATGGCAAATTCTCTCCGGACATCAACAAACTGGTTGCAAAAAGGAAAGTACTTTTCGTCTTTCGCGAAGAAAGAGGCATGTCTACGTGGAGTATCTAACGCAGGAGGTGGGGTGGATAACCCAACTGGCCCACCTGTAACGGTTATCACTCACTGGAACTCTTGGCTGGAAACTGTCGTACATTACAACAAGTATTTCCATCATTAACCAACCATTTTTCAAACTGTACAACACAAGTTTTCAGAATCAGCTGGTGTTTGTGGACTGGTGGATACTCTAACCAAAGAAACAACACATAAAGCATTGAGATGACAACTATGTTGTTTTACGGCTGTTGGGAAGAACATCCTCCTTCACCTAAAAACTGCTGAATCACAGTCTCCGGTAATCCATAAGATTTACAACGACCTCTCCGATCTATCCGGGTATCTGAAAATTAACGCTGAAGAAAAGTGGCTGCAACACTTGCAGACAGAGCGACTCACCTTGGATGCGTTCTTCAAAACCCAAATTGACATCCAAATCTGCTTATCCCAAGCTGTCATAAAAGCCCAGGAGTTGCTGACATCACAGGCTAGCTTTCCTTTCTTTTAAACCCATTAGAGTGCTCGACCACAACCAGCTCAGCACCTTTCCCTGTGATCCATGCAATTAGGTCGATGTTCCAAGCCTGGTTAGCTCCCCAGCCCTGGCAGCTGAGTGGTTGACCTACCGAAAAGTGGTAGAAGAACTTCAAGGAGAAAAGGTGAAGACCTGTTGCGGGATGCACGAGAGAACTCCCCAACTGGTGGACATCGCTGGCAGTTATCTATGCATTCTCGTGAATTCGATAGACGCTTAACGGCGCTTTAGTGCCCACAACAGTGCCATCTCTGACAACCATCCCAAACTTTCATACAGTAGCACGAAGCACGTTATTGGGCTTTATTTTAATTCATCCGCCTTGAATCATGACTGACATGTATATAGTGGATGAAGGTGTCATGATTTGTGTTTATTTTCCTTTTCGCGGTAAAATTGCGGACTTTCATGTTTGCATCGCAGAAATTCCACGCAATTGTCGATTGTTATCACGGAAAACATGTTTCCCCATCGCGGAAAATTCGGGTCTTTAGCTTTGGGGTTCTCGAGTTATCGTCCCAAGTGGCATCGTCAAAAAATACACACATGGGTAACCAAGGAAATTCATAGATGAAGGCGCTAACATGCAACTAAAACAGGTGGCGCGGAGTCGATCAGGAGACAGAACGAACCATACAATTGTGCGTCAGCTGCCAAGAGAATAAATCATCCCAACGTTTCCATGACAATATCCGTTCGCCCATGGGACATAGTATATTACGTATGAGTAGGAGGACTTTGAGGAAATTATACTACAACATTCAAGCAGCTCACAAGCCAAATAGGTTAAACACCCATCCAGAAATTCACCGGATGGCCATTTCGCCTTCTTGGCGCTTGGCAGGGGTGTGCAGGTTCCGGCTCCATTAGTAATCGAACCCACGACAGCAGATCGCAAAACTAACCAGCAGCTTATATCACTTGGCCACAAGGGATAGACCGCCACCAATGCATCACTACCATGCAGATTCCTATCGTTGCAGAAGACAGTGGCTGACCTCCTGAAGTCACTAATACCATAACCAAGCAGCTAGGTACGCCTAGCTATGGAGCGTGGGATGATGACATTTTGCTCAATTATTTCGCCACTCTGCTCCAAGCGATCAAGTTCCTCTTTTACCTTCTATCCCACCATATACAGTAGCGACCTAGCCTTACTGGATCGCGGTCGTGGGTTAGATGTACCCTGAGAGTATATGTTGTCTGCCCACATTATCCTCGCAACGCCGGAATCACACATACGCAAAGGCGTTTTGTTGCATCAATGTTCAACGTAATTGAATAGGACGGATGCGCAAATGTTACGGGTCATGGAGGATAAGGCGATTAGGATATATACGACTAGTCCCCGGACCTAAACAGTCTTATAGGAATATACCAGCCAGTAGCGATAGTCCCAAGGTGCTTGGTTTAGTGAAAGAGCTTGCCAAATGGATCGAAGCTCTGGCAACCGCATCCATAAATGAGTCGACCACCGTGTGCATCATAAGGAACATCTTCACTAAGCATGGTGTACCATGTACAGTCGTCTGTGTTAGCTTGGCGGTCAGAAGTCACAACTTCGGACAATTATTGTGCCAAAATGTATTCGGGCTCTTACTCCCGACACCATACCAACCCTCGTACCATGATCTGGCCGATAGAGCGGTTGCGACAATCAAACATGATGTATTGAAATAACAGTTCGGAACTTTAAAAATTCACCTGGACAAATTTATACCACAGTACCGCATTACACCATGCACTACGATGGATCATCCATCATGCGAACTTCAGCTTGGCCGACATATGCGCCATCGGTTGGATCTGATTATACCCAATCTGCATCGAAAGTCGTTAAACGTCAGCTCTCGATAAAGGGACGTCATGACAACTAAACAAAGCAGATGATAGAGTACGTGTTAGACGGAAGCCAAGGGCTAAAACTATGACCAAAGAAGTTGAGAGATCAGAAAGCAGCAGCGTAGTGGAGACAGACCTCAAATGAATAATTCGACGTCATTTGGACCAAGTGCGATGCCTGAATATGAATGCAGCAGACTAATACGAAAACTGTCCATCACTTGCAAACTGGAGATAGTGCCAAGGGAAAAGGACGCCTCGACACCACCTAAAAAGCCGCGGTGTTCAGTTCGTGAGTAGCGTAGCGTAGAACGCTGTCAAGCTGGATACTCTAAATCTAGCGGTGGAGAACTCTTGTAATTATTTATTACGAACCACCGTCTGTCGGGTGACGCAACATCTAAACTACCGGAGGTTATTGGTGAAATGAATGGTAGCATATTTACTATGTTATGCTTGTTCAAGCTTATGTGCAACTACAAAACACCACTGGACGACTACCCCCATCTTGGTCCAGAATGCAAACCCCACTTTATCACCCGCTTATTATCAGTATGAATACATTGCCATTTGACCTGAGTTTCCTCGGATGTAAATACGAGGATCTGTCTTCCTACGTTGTCGAGCCTCAGTAATTAGGCAACCTTCGAAACTCTAACGAGCATTAGAAAAGTTCCCGGTACCTACCCCTTAACCCCTCCAAGTGCTGTGATATCGCACTCGCTTTCCTTAGTCCCGGCAGACTGCTTTCGCTGTTAACTATATTTCTTCCTTGTTCATGAGTGCCCAAAGCATCGCACATTTCACTGCAGTAAATGTGCTCGAGGTTTCCTTGGTTTGTAATTTATCGTGGTCGACAAATATCCTTGAGCTTATCACATAGTCAGAAGACTATCTTTTACATTTTCCCGTTCAAAAGGCTTCATATCCAATGCCTTAATTCTAAATTTAGTAAATACATGTGTTCTAATACTTTGATTACACTGTTCCCTAGTTAATTCCTCAGAATATTGCAAAAGCATTGTGCTCTTCATGTGCTCTGAATAAAGGTTATTACCAAGTGGTCTGGATTAGTAAAGGAATCCCTTGTTGGTGTTATTTTTAGAAGTATTTTGACAAACGTTACAAATTGCTATGTACACAACCACTCTCACCCTCTACGTTCACTTGGAGTCACTACAGCATCCATTTTATCCGCATGGTCGAAATTTAAATTTGATGTTTTCATACCTTGTCGTGTTGTTGCCCGCTTGAACTATCTGTCCCGCTGGTTATTTGACCCCTAAGCAAGTTTGCATTAATTGCTAGACAGTTTCCTTTTTTCAAATAGCACTCATTTTGTTTTCCTTTTACCTGACTCCTCCCAACTGATACAAGATTGTAGTATATCCGCAGTATTAGTGTAAACTACCGAAGATGTCCCAACGCGACTTGAGTAAGAATAAGATGGCAGTGTTCTCGCTGAAAGCTCGAAGCATTCGCAGCAAATCCAACCGGAAAACCACCACTTCAATTCTGCAACATTGTTGTGTGATCATGCTCCAAGGCGGAAGCTGCGACACCCAAAACACCGAGAACAACTAGTTTGCGAGTAGCTTGCTTTTAGTGACCGATAACTCCTATCCAGTTGTTTGTGTCAAGGTGTACGAAGTATGTAAATCCGATTCGTATAATGTAGCGGCTCCATGTAGTCTTTCCGCTATGGAACTACTCAGACTTGGACTGTCTTGAAGAGTGCGCACCCTACTCAGCTTCTCCAGGAAGGAGTTGAAGACTTCAGAAACTAATTCTCGAGTTAACGGTCTCGAGCCAGTAGAAAATTCCGTAACAAGTACGCGTGCACCGTGCATCAAACGGATAGCGCAGAGATAAGTGTTGCGTGAATGACCGAAACTGGTCTGACTGCATCGAGCAGATAACCAACGTGTAGCATCCCGCACCATACAAACCATCCAACTCTAATACTAAGCAAGGTCAACCTTTCATCCTCTGAAGCAACATTGTCGTTGTGTGAGCAATTTTGCCACAGTCTCACCGACACGCAAGTTTGTATGGTATGCAGATAAATGTGTGGAAATTCCTCGCCCCCATCATTTACCTGTAAAGAGTCGCTATGGCCGTAGAGACTTGTGTAACGAGTGGGTTGACTGGAACTCTCTCATTCGCGATTAACTTGGTCCATTCTTCAGAGCAACAGCAGAGGAAAATAGTCAACGCCCTACCACTCGTTTCGACTCCCCCTTCCCCTACCCACCGTTAGACCAATGGGAAATGGGAGCGCGTTTTCACTATACTTTTCAACATAAGCGCATCCGATTGGTCCAAAGTAGAACCAGTGACCTCGCACCTACATCAAATGGTCTTGGCTGTTGCGGCGGGGGAAAACACTTGTTCGTGATTGCTCCGGCTTCGGATGTGTGCCATGTCATACCCGACTTTCCTCAAATCCCTACCGTACACAGGCGCCGCAATGCCCAGTTATCACTCTGCGTACACTGGTAAAACAACCACTGAGGGAGTAGCCGCGAGCCGGCTTCCGCAGTCGCTTCCACCGGACCACCCAGATGTGCACAGATGTGGCACACAATACGGGTCAGTATATGACCCAGTCCGTACTTCAACAATGCCGCTGATATCACAAGGACCATCGTTGAAAGTCGGCACGCATCAAACAGCTTCCCATTCGTTCTGGTACATGCCGCCGGGCTTCGAGGACGTTACACATGGAACATACACTGGCGGATATTTATGTCAGCCAACGTGCAACAACAATAGCTGGTCTTTATACACGCCGTCAGCTTCAGCGGGGAACGAAACCCAGTCGGGGTTGTCCCACGATTCTCGAATAGACGTGACAGGGGATCCGAAACCAAATTTCAGCTACATTGGTAAGTGCTAATTTGTTTGAATCGTGAAGACGTATTTGAGTGCGCCCGGGTTCACTTTATGTTGCTGAACGTTGTGCAATGTGTAGAGGGGTACGCGCACTCTGAATGACTGAGCGGTGGGGTAATGGAACCGACTCAGTTAGGCGAACCCAGCGGTCTACACCGAACGAAAAGTGCCAGGGTCACCGGATACTGATCCGAGCCCCTCACCTTTCTAGCATTGCAGCTGCGCTTGATTTAATACACCGGAAATGTCAACAAACTGAAGGGTACCTTAGTTCGGCCAAATAATGGCTGAGGTAAGGCGGCCTATCTGAGGGATTCCGACAAGGACAAAGTACCTTTGCGTTTGATCTTAATGAGTCGCGGAAAAAGACAAGTGATTGCGAAATGAAACGGTGCGAGCTTGGTATGTCAAACTAAGTACATTTCCAGAGTCTCATGGGTCACACAGGTTGTTATGAGGATGACACATTACAACTAATGGATATATATATGTATATATAGCTCTTCATGTAATTAGTCCGTATGGTGTGAAGCAAGGTAGGAAGTGGCCATTTATACAATTACCTTAAAATACCATCAGTATCTCAGTGTACCGTCAGGGAAAGTGTTTATGTACTGATCAAATCCATGGGGTGAAGACAGGTATACCTTGCCGTACGGGGAATGATTAGACGGATTGAAAGTCATTCGTTATTAAGAGCTTTGGCTGCATTGTAACAGAGAAAATAAAGACACTTGGAATCACTGGCAAACTATATATGTAAATCAATAGCCCAATACTTCCGGGATTTTGCTAAAATAGGAGTACCATGAAAATGCCAACAAACCCTCCGTTTTCCATATTGAAGTGGAAGTGCACTCGAGTTGTTTTTGCGTTCAGCTTATCTGCCCGTCGTATTGGACACGACTGCGTTGGGTAGATCCACTCTGTATAAGCTGTTTGAGCGGGCATATCGACGTCCCTCTCTGGTTTTGTGTAAAATACTCTGATATTAGTTATGTACCCAGATTTAGGAAAGAGCGACCAACGAGATGGCCTAACTAATATCGAACATTGACGAGGAGCACTATGTATACGCATGAATATATTTGCGGAGAACTTTGAGGTTACTGATTAAGCCCACCTCTAACAAGGACTTTGAAAGCAACCGTAGGCTTTGACATGTATGACTTAGCATGTTGGTTCTTTCATGGGACATGTGGAGCGGAAGGTACTGAAAAGCATGGTGACCCCTGTCTTGAAAGTCACAGCAATGGATCTAATACTTTCTTGCTACTTCAAAGGGGTTTCAGAAGGACCCGATCTCTGCTTTTGTGTGTTACGGTTCGCTGGTATTATTGGACTCCGAGAGAGTACAATCATATCCTGAACCTGCAGTAAACTTCTGTTCGAAAGGTCAACATATCACAACCAAGTTTCGCGATTGTCCGAAACGAAACAGTGGAGTTTGATCTCACACATAGTAAGTGGGACCTAACTAGCCATTAGTTGTGTAGGCACCTACAAGCCGTCTCACTTAGTATTGTAATCTTTTTGCATAGTGTGCAGTGGTGAGTGTTGTTCACTGGTAACCTGGTAGGTGATCAATAAGATGACATAGTCAATCTATTAGTGAGTTCGGCACCATGTCATCTTCCTGTGAGCTTCCCGGATAAACCAGTGGCTGTATTGGAACCAGACAAAAGGGTGTTGCGTCGATCTCCTTGGTAGGAATTTATTCAGGCTATTACGAAGTCCAGGAGAGAGAGGGAGCGGTTACTAACATACCTGTCCAAACACACAACATTAACAGGGTTATCCCATGTGGTCTATTTTAATATGTGCGTTACGTTTGCCCTGCGTCCCACAATGAGCTGGCGTCCCCGATGGAAAAGCGCCCAGAAAGTCCAATTTTAGGACTGAAAAACCTCTCCTTGCCTCTCAGTCGGTGATAACGTCCGACCCTGCATACTTTCCTCGGGATAGCTTTCGAATGTCTGGCAACGGAGGTAGTTCCTTTGGGTGATCTACTTCTACTGTAGGCTTTCCACTGGTGCACAAGAACTGAAATTACTCTAACCTCAAAGTTAGATTCAGTTCATCATTCACAGGAGACGTTTGTACACTAGAGATGATGTTAGATTTATAGAGTAGTTAAATGGTGCTGGGTTTGTTTTTCATGAAAGCCCCTGACCGGATTTGCGTACTATGCTGTTGTTGGTACCGAGAGCAAGTAATTGGGCTCCAGCCGGCAATTGATAGAACTAGATGTTTGATTTATCTGGTGACGGAGTGTAGATAATGGTAGACCGATGGACAGTGTCCGCACAGCGCTGTGCATTAAAAGCCTGCTTTGCACAGGAAAATATACAAGCAATTTTTAAGATTTTTCTCTACAGGTAGAGAAAGCCGCAACTGTGAATTGATCAATTGCCAGTTGTCTCCTTGATCACCGAACTACTGAACTCCGGAAACACAATTGCACAGGCGTTACAAATTCACTGGTGAGTTTTGAAGTGTCCACCATTCGTCTGAAATCCGTGTGGACTTCCATTCGCTTTGTATTATATCGGCCATTTTGAACGTTGTGACCACATCCGAGGTAGTGTCACATTTAACGTGGTGCGGACACAACGCAGTACGCCACCACTGATAACTCAGTGACAGCAATCTGCTGAGACCGACTCCAACCAGTGATTACAATTCGTCCACGTTGCCCCTTAAACACCAACAACGACCGTTCCTTACAACTAAATTGAACGATAGAACCTGTCCCTTCTTGGAACAACCTGATGTCCAACGACAGGGGTGCTCACGAACTGTTTCGTTGTGGACCAAATGCCGCGGTGAAATTCGAACAGCACGATACAACCCTAAAACAACCAGGTGACGAGCCCCGAGTGTTCATTTAGGTGCTCGATTATCCTCTCCTCTTCTCTGACCATGTCGTTTCTTGCTTGGACGCTGCTTGCCATGGTGTGGTGAACGAAACGCGCACTTTACGCGACATTTTTTGCAGATTACTGACCTACCACTTGAGGTGCCCAAATAGGCGAGGTATGACACTTCACCGATTGTTCGTTTGTCATACACAAACCCCACCTCAAGATTCTTATAATTGCCAATTACCTTATTCCGCTGCTTGCAATTGGAAGCCAGGCCCTCTCCCATTAGGTGTGCGGTTGTGTGACTCACGAACTCAAACACCACACCTCACATCACCTGAGATCACAGTATAATATGGTATAATCATAGCTTATCGGAGCCAACTGTAAGGAGAACACAAATTACAGGTCAGTTTATGCCAGACTGACAATTTGCCGACATTTTCTTTCGGCCCAAGTTCAAGAGGTGGGTGATACAATAACGTTAATTGCGACGAAGTGTGACATCACGCGAAAATTATCCGGTTCCCCATTTTCCATTGAAAATATATGTGAAACCATTTTTCACGCAGCAGGTCCACTCCTGACACGTGTCGGTACGGAACATGTGGCACTTGAAATGCAAACGATTTGCACCGATTCCGAACGACCACTTAGTGTGCACGTGCCCCACTTGAGCGAACTATTCTCATTGCTGCTCACCTGCAGGGACCCGAGTGCGACCTATGGAGCATCTAGTGTAGAGTTGCCTTTCGAGAGACTGATCGAGCAATTATCATAACGTGGCCAGCAAGAGGGCTTCATGCCGATACCTCAAACCTGTGTACACATGCTTTCGTCACACATTACTTGTTGTGGTAAATTTGCGGGCATCCAAGACGGGTTGACGCACTGCAGAGTAGCAATCTAGCAACCCACGGGTTACTGACGGGTACCGACAGTTGAATATGCTCATTTTTCTATCTTTGAAGAAAGCCGGATCGTGATACAATGACAAATGATTTATGATGGGCGAAAAAGCTAGTACCAGACAGGTCTCCTAGGACGACCGGAGTGAGAAGTATAAAACCAATGGGAAATGTTAGTAAAAAGAAATTTGGATTTTAGGTGACTCACGAAACAATGCATGGGAATAAAAATACAGGTGTCCTCCCCGCTGCTTTACGGATAGAACTGGTGAACACACCATTTGATTCGCGTTATTTCGCCTTCACATTGGAACGGATTATATCAAATAATGCAACTGGGATAGTGTGTTGTCAAGGGTTTAATGTAGGGGTAAAATGACTTGAGTTGGAACAGCGCTTCATGTTCGGAGCTTTAGAAGAATGGAGAAATTTTGTCGGCAATCAAGTTGAGTTTGTTGCATAGCCAGTTTGAGCTGGTGGACTTTTAGTTTATCAGTGTGGCTGAGTTAGAACAGGCTGCGATAGACATGATTTAGGCTCTCCACTATTGGGTACTCCATGAGGAGTTTCCCTTTCAGATACAAACACTCACCGCTGTACGGGCCAAAAGCTTGTAGCCTGATTTGGTATGGAAGGCGTAGCAAGCCCCTAACGAATTTGGTCACACTGTTGTTAAGCTTCAAGCTTAAAACAACAGGTTTGTGTCAGGTTCACCAGATTTGGATAGCATATTTCACATGAGGCCTTACGTGAGCGTTCAGCCTTTGCATAAACATAATTGGATGGAACCCCGGAAGGCATCCTTATGAGGCTAAAGATTTGACTGGCTATTCTCGACGCTGTTTCTAGCAGCCTAGGTAATCATGCACTGGGCCGGTGGCCGAGTGGTCTACACGTTTGCTTTGCAACCATAAGGTCACCGGTTCGAATCCTCGTAGGGGTGGGCGTCCTCGCGGTATACTCAGCCCGCGCGCGACTGGTGGTGGTTGCGCGGCAGCGAAGCGCCGTTACGGCGTACAGCTGACACATTATTATTTTATTATTATTATTATGTAATCATGCAATTATCACAAGATCGGTATCCTGGAACGCACACTGAAATCAAGAAGGTAGCCTTCTGGAAAATGGTGGTGACAAACCGGCTGGTGCCAACTACATCTGATGATTCCTGTGGGCTCGTCCTCCATGATGGAAGGAACTAGGTAATTCTAGAGCCTTAGTAAGTTTGTTGCCTGACTATGTCCGTGTGTTGCGCTTAGTTTCCCCTCTCCGACAGCGACCATGTATACCAGATGATTCGCGAATCACTAACTTACAACAACAAAATGACACGTTTGTCACATTTGCTGCGCACTAGTGTTTGGATTGAACCATTTAGTGAGTGTGTTACGAAAGGTAAAGTCGCATGTTACTCCACGATGTAGGGCAACTGTCGGCTTTCCCAACTTCACCGTGACCTGTTATAGCCACACCATCCAATCCGTCTAGTGATCCACTCGCTGCTCAACGGTATGTATACTGCAGTCGCTTCGCTGCATGTATAGGTTTGAAATTAAAAAGAACAAGTCTGTAAAGACATCCATTTAGGGAAGCTGAAAAAAGTGGGTGGCAAAACTGTTCACTTCTTTCCATAGTCAAGTAGCTCGAACTGTTTGCTTCGACATAAACATAAACCTGTGACTTCATGTAGTGGCTTCAAAAAACTATCCTGGAGGTTTACTTCAACAAAGAAGTCGCGATTCAGGGGCCAACCCTTTACTTGCAAGGCAGTAACGCATGAGTACGCGAGCTATATCACAGCTATCTACCGAATCATCGCGGTTGCTACCCGGGAGCTTTTTCCAAGGATACACAAGCGTACAGTGGAGGGTTTTGGCCCCACGGGAAAGGGTGGTCTGCGCATTTCCGATGCTACCTGAAAGGGAAAACAACCGTCAAATGCTTTTCTGTGTGTGTATTGGCTGTACAAAATTCTCCTCAAAAAGTTTGCCCATTACTGACATCGTAGAGGGAGGGATTTCGGTGTCGCTAGGCTACGCTACCAACTCCGTCCCCGTCTAAGCTCGTCAACTCGAGAAAGCCAGATCGGTGATTGGCACTCTAGGGGCTGTTGTTGATAGGTTGACTGAGAAGCGCGACCGAACCTTAGGACAGCGGTTAACAATTCAATACTGTTAAAGAATGCAACAGATGTGTCTCTAACTCGGAGACGGTCTTATGGCTCGAAACGAGACTGCGGTCTACTTCAAAGTAAACTGAGGTCTGGATAGCAATTGCGTCTCGGAATCCAATCACATGGTATAGGGGTTCCAAAACGCAGCACTTAACTGCATTGTTGACGTATTTTAAGGGTATCTGTCATAACGGGTAGCAAGTAGCTGCATGCTACCGATCGAGATTACGGGCGTCCCTTTTCCGGATGTGTGGTAGACACATGGCTGAGTTACTTTGTTACAACACCCGTTAAACTAAATACTAATCATCACACCAATTTGTTGAAATCGGTGATCTCCACGGCTGATTCACAAAACCATCAACTGGTTGATTCACTAAAGGTATCCCCGCACGAAGATGAAGTACATGCATCTAGAGCGCGAAATGTGTTAGCTAAAGCTTATTAATCAGCCAAGAAAGCCTGCCTAATGCAGCCGTGCTTTCGTGGTTTTGGTCGCAGTATCGTATGAGGAAAACTGTGGGGGCAGAACTAGGAAGGATCTGTGGTGTCATCCATAGCTGATGGGATGCCTTTGGGCGAAACTGCTGTCAAGCTCCTTTTCAGGATATGTAACTGCCTAACTGAGTCTATTTACAACGAGTTCCCGCAACTCGTTAGTTCAGCAATGTAGGTTTGATTTAATAGATCGAATAGAATGCGTTCACTGCTCTGGGAATGCGAGGTATCCAGTTATGTGATATAGTGGTCAGATTGCAAGTGCTTCTTACAGTATATGATTAAAGAAGCGTTTCTTGTCATAAGATGGATCGGTCTTCTCATTTGATCAAATCGATCGGCTGTGGTTTGAAATTCAAAGTTGAACACTTACACGAATGGGCAGCACGGTTGCCGAAGCTCCATCGTTTGGAAATAGTGTAGTGTTACACATGAGACTGGGGTTTTAATGTAAATAAGTGAGGTTTCTTCGCAGTAGCTTTCAAAACAGACAGTTTAGCACTCCGAAAAGGCACCAAGCCTTCTGAAGTGTGTCCCCATTGATCATTTATTCCAGATCATCGGTAACAACTTCTGTGGTCAACTCAGGCAGAGATCAAATCATTAAGTACAACCATCACCCAGTGCCTTCTTAATGAACACATCTGTAAAGGGTCCCACAGTTCTTGCATCCGCTTTTGGTCGCATCCTACTCATTTACTTTGCACCGGACGTACCTGGATCTGAAGCTGGATACCTTTTACTACGTCACCTACAGCACAATTTACAGTGAAAAGTAAAAGGACCAACATAGGGAGCCCTAATGATGGGAGCCAAGAAGTGTTAAATACCACTTGATAATCAAGCGACCATCTGAACTTGAGATAAAGACGAATACCAAACCCGCACCTTGCGACGTTTCATGACGAACCCACTCCTCAGGCCAAACGCAACAGAAAGAACTTCAGCCTGTTCTACTCCCAGCGATCAGTGTCGGTTGGCAAGAGTCAACATTCAGTAGGCCATCTGTTGACATTCGGACAGTGTGACGTAAACAAGGGGGCATTGGTCTGGCATAAGTGGTTCACAAGATGTGACTAAGCAAAATGTTTCGCCCTCCTGAACCAACATCCCACGCTAAAAGGTTGATTACCTCGTGGGCAGTATTATTGCTGCTTACAATATAGTGAGCTTTCAGACAATGAACCACAAGAGGTAAGTTTTGTACTAGCATAACAGTAATACTTAATAACAACAATTGAGATTGCATATCACAATCCAAGACAAGGTGAGTGATGTAAAACCCCACTATCTACCTCTAACCGTTGTCTCAAGCTGTGCTCGCGAAGCTCATTGGTCTAGTGATCAAACCGGTAGTCGCGAAGCACTGTGTCTAGTTCTGTGTGTCAGCTGTAGGCCGTTACTGCGCTTCGCTGCCGTGCGACCACCACCAGTCGGACGCCGGCTGAGTATACCGCAAGGACGCCCACCCTTACGCGGAATCGAACCTGCGCCGCAAGATTACAAGATAAGCTCGTTACCATTAGGCTACAGGCCGACGTGTCTTGTTCTACTCTTAGCCGAAGCTATCTCTAGCCGATGAATCCAAGCAAGGACGAAACGAGTCATGGAGTGCAGGGATGGAAGTAAGTCACACTGAAACCCGTCACTTCAGATACGGTCCTAGAGATCGTGTTGGCACAAGCTGACTTAAAAATCAAACGACGCCCTAATTGAGATCGTGTGTCGCAATCCAAAACACACGGCGGATGCTACAAACCCAATAATCAAGTTCCGGACAAGCTAAGCAAACCGAGAGCGGTTGACTAGTGTATCCTTCCTAGCACAGACCCTCCCCAGTTTCAGTAAGTCGGGTGCTAGCGTGCCAGCATTTCGGAGGAATTACCATAGTTACTGAATGATATCTTCGGCTTAATCATGGCGCATCGTTTTAGATTACTAAGCTGTGTACTAAGCTGTTTAGACCAAAATAATAATAATAATCATAAATAGCTAAACAGAAACCGAGTAATTAGGGAATCTGCATGTTCAAGTAGGTATAGGAAGATGTACGGCAAGTGCACATCGACGCTGACTCAAACAACATATACTTGCTATTTACTTGTGCGCACTGTCCTCTGGATTACACTTTTCAGGGTGACTTTGAAGTATTGATGGATTCCTGTTCCCAGACCTCAATGCATTTGTGCAGCATGGTCTGTTCATCGAATACGACTTGGTATGAGCATTTCTTCAGCCTCTAGAGTCTAGAAGGATTTGCTATATTGCTGTTTTGTAACGTTGCAATTCACGTCCGATCTCTTCCAGCTTTGGAACTCTAAGTGAAACAAAACAAGGCTTAAATGGGTGTCGGAGATAATGTGTCTACTGGCCGGTACCGTTAGTAAGGGGCTACCAACTTTCGCGAGCAGAGTGTGGCATAGTGGCTACTGATTCAACTTTGGGTTTGGTGTAGCATGTGTGTGTTTGGATTGCGACATCCGATTACTTCATATGGCGGGGGAGAATGTTTTGATCGAAGTGTGGCTGGCGTTGCTAGTCGCGTGGGCAGAGGTACCCACAAAACACAAGTAGGAGAACTTGCAATGCAGAGCAGACAGGCGTTGCCATAAACCGGAGTAACCGGGTCTCTTGGGCCACCGACGTCGCTCTTGGCGAAGTGACATAGACTGTTAACGTCAAGCCGGGGATACTAGGTCAAATTTCTTACCATTTCGATGGCAGTGCACCCTGCTGATGTGTTTAATGGAGACGAAAAACCGTGAGGTGAATTTTCCGCTGGTGTTGACAGCAGCTTGACTGAAGCCGATGAGAGCTGAGCACAGTCACGTTGAGATCTGGCAAAGTCTTCCACGAGTTGTAGTAAAAAGAGCGTCAGAATAAACGATAAAAGCAGTATCTGATATATTCAGTTGTTTTTCTCATAACGTAACGGGACAGAAACAGGCACGAGCAGCATGGAATAGCACAGACGGTGCAGCGCAGGCATCACAGAAAGAGCTGAAGGCGGGTTGCGAGCGACGACCGGTAGGGGCCTGAGCCATGGAGAGCAGTAAAAGTATTGGTCCAGCAGCCAATTATCACGCAGAACCGTCTATCGATACTTTCAGGAATAACTCAATAAAGTAATGCAGCAGCCATCAAACAGCTCAAAATGCTTAGAACAAATCCAGGCTGGTCAGCATTCGGGTAGTGGAAGCGAAGTTACGGGGAACAGCCAGGAATGACTCGCCAGGTTGGTCAGAATCCGACGCACAGATGTGACATATTGTCTTGTCCCATGTGTCATGCGTTGTGGGACAAGAGTATGAACTATAAATATGTGCACAAGTGAGAGTCTGGTTAATCATTATCATCTGCAGTAAAGATTGTGATTTTTTGCGACTTCGTTCTCGCTATAATGCTTCTGTGTAGGCTATGACTTGTGACGCAATGAAAAACGAGAAACAGCGTTTTATTCTTTAGCCGGATGCGACTAAGTTGAATACACAAGTTGGAGCAGTGCATTTCTTCGCTGAGTTGCTGCGTCTACAGAAGAATCAGAACAATCGGAAAGCGGTGCTGGGCTTGTTCTCGTGATTTTGAAGATGGAAGGAGAGAAGCAAGCAATGTGTAAACAGAACGACCCATGCATTGTTGATGTGCGCGTTCTTATGCGGACATGCGAACATAGGTAGCACTTACTCAAACGGCACATCTCTCTTGGTGTCGCTGTCGTTATAATCGGTTATCAAAGTCGCGGTCTATGGGGCGATGCATGTGACTGGTGTGTGATTGAGAGGGTGCGTAATCAAGCGGACCATGCCTTCGCCGTGTGTACAAAACACAGCCGTGTCTTTTATATGACGTGTTCATATTTACAACAGTTCTCATCAAAAACACCAGTGTTATATCAGTGGATTATACTAGTGCATCAATAGCTTATAAGCAACTGTGCTAACCCTACTACTAAGGGGTGACACAAGGAAGAAACTGTGACAACATCTGGATGGTCTAAGCAAGCAGTTTAGGCCAAAAGGCCTATATTTCGCCAACAACCCACGGTCACAAATTGTTACTATTTGTGTGAAGATAAAGATGCCGGCTAGATTGCTTCCGCAGCGTTTTCGCAGCACTTAATCAAACACGTTAGTGTCATGCACAGCGGTCCGGATGAAGCAAGCTATCAAACGCGCCACTGGTGTATCTGACGAACCGTGTAGCGTGCGATTTGGAGTCAGGCACTAATTGCACATTGTCGACTCTGGTGTGAAAGACGAGACCGAAAAGTAATCCCCAATCTGATAGTCACTGAACTCACCTTCTGCCGCTAGGCTAACTATTTCGTCAGTCAAAAATGTTTTCTATGTTGGGCTCGGAGTGCCAACTGGTAGGAGGCAAGCAGTTCAGTTCAAACCTGAGCCGTCAAGGTGTCTGACGTGAGCAGTTTCGGTAGTACATGTTGTTAACACCCCACTCCGTTAGCGGCTTCGTCCTTCATCAAATCCAACAGGTAGAGATGGTCGTAGGTAATGCCACTAATCATCAAGCGGCCCTTATTCATGCGCAACGCTGAGCACTGTTAGAGTGACTACGTGTGTCAAACTTTCAGCTAATCATCTGCAAATCGATTAGTATAGAGCAAGCGCGTTTGGACATGAGCTAACGTGTACAGTGTTCCATGAGTCAGTTGTAATTTCCGCATGTGCTAGTAAACATTTGAAGCAGTGTCAGTCTTGTTTCTCGACTGCTAACCTAGGGATACAACATGCACAACGGTCGAGAATTCAACGTAGAGTTTCGCAGTACCCATCAGTGTTGGGACTGTGAAACACAGTCTATTGGGATCTCGTTTCGTCTGCAGGTAGAAGAGGGTTATTCCGATCCTAAAGACATTATCCAAAATGAAGTTTTCGGCGTCTCTCGCCTCCAGCACTGTAGTACACAGCTGGGCTCATCAGATGGAATAGCAAGAGATCTGAGTCGAAATGGCGACGTGACGGTATACCACCGAGATCCGTCAACATCACTTGGCGCAAGGGTTGAGAATTCAGTGTTTGGCTCTTAGTACTTATCGTATAGCGTTGCCCTTCTCTTCCTGTTAAGTTCACAAAACGAAACCGACCTTGGAGTGCAGTTTCGAGAGCAGCTTGTATCAAATCTCTAGAACAGTTTTATCCCCGACATATGATGAGTGAGTACACGTAATTTGTGCTCATGTTAAGGCGAATAATTCGAACTTATTAGCTTATTAAGCGAAACAGTTTGCCTGCAACACTCTAGTCGTCTGCACATCCTATCGTCGCGAATAGCTTGGGGCAACCCGATGTCAACATTGCAATGTATGAATATGCCTCTACTGCTCAGATGGAAGGGGTTAGGTCTCACTTTTGAAGCGCTGCATTTCCTTCACTTGGTATTGCAATTATGAACAATGATCAATGCGTATTTCAGTTCTTCGATATTTCTGGTGCAATATGCGCTTCGACGGCCTTGGGCTTACTGGGCGGAGTGCCAGGAGGTGGAATCACTGTTAGGTGTATGAGTGTTTTGTGTACATGTGGTTCATGATAAAGATAGCCGTCTGGCCGAAGATGCGCGAACAGTTGCTAGTTATTGACAATTCTGGGATACGCAGCGAATAGGGGTATGTGTTGGCATAGGAACAATCCCGCTTGATTTAGACTCGCATCTTACCAGTCAAGATTGGAGCGGCTACCGAAAGAATTCAGTAAAAGTTTCAACCGTAGAGTGATCATCCACACTTAATGTATGGTTGGCGGCATCCGTTTCATAACCAGCCTGTCACTGAGACTGCGAACAACTACACAACAACTGCACCTGCGGTGCGAATGATATGTTTGGATCTATCCCCGCAGTTCAGCTATGACTATTACTTTTCAACAACGCACTTGCGTGCAGATAGGAAACACCAGCACCTGGAACGCTTGTGCGGTTATTCAATCGGCATGCTAGCAAAGGTTAGCGCAAAACCCATGGAGTTGCACGCGATTGCGTGCCCACCCCCAACGCAGGCGCAGGCATGCGAGCATATTCTGTCTAAAGTAAATTACAGATAAGCTAGCCGAACAAGCCTTACAGATGCTGGCGTTTCGCTTATGCGTGCAAGTGCGTTGTTGAAAGGTAGTGGTCATGGTGGAACTGCGGGGGTAGATGCAAACATATCGGACACGCCGGGTTGGTAGCTCACGGGTCTCCTGCGCTGGTGCACTCATAGCTTCATCTAGTATCAAACCGAAAAAATGGGGCTAGGAGACATTTGGGTGGGAAATAGGACCGATTGGAAGCCCATTCACACCCCTTCAATCTGTGAATCATACTTTGAACAGAGGGAAACATGGGTACCAGACGTGTACAGCGAGATGGCTAGGTCACAGACCGTCCCACAATGTATGGAATCATAATTGGAGCCTAACACTTTGACGAAGATTGTTCACCCCGTTGCCCGTAGCCAAGATTAACAAATAATGGAGCCAGTAATCCAAGTTTTCAACAGGTAGGCACCTTGTCAACATTCGCAACATGCGCAGCCGGACCTAGGATGTGACCCGGGAAACACAAACTCCCAGGTCCAAGTGTTGTCAGTCCAACGGTGGTACGCGCGCCACATCTGCCTCACTGACAATCTGGAGTAGTAGACCAGTACGGAAGCGTAGTACTTTTGTTGTCTGAATACTCATCTACCGTACCAATTGCTTCTTTAATATAATCTCGCAGTCTCCATGATGATTTACTAGACTGCTTAAGACACAAACGACCGCATGTGCCACAGTCCTAAGTACATGATTTTGACGAGCTGGGCCCCATCGGTACTTTAGGCTTGCGTAACCGGCGTTTATCTTATTGTTGCAGTAGTCGTTTATGCTGCACCTGGGCAGCGGCATTCTCGATGTGATCACGCTATTGTTGGCGAACCACTGTCATTGCTTCCCAGCACCTGAAGTCAAATCTAGCTCACAGTAAACTCTTCATCATGTCGGCGTAACGTAGCTTCGGGTGGTTCATGTTGTGCCTCCGTAAGCTATGTTGATCATATGGCAGTTGTTTCGGTATTCTGGTCGCGTCTATACAGCGGATATGTCCGAGCCGCGTCAGGTGTAGCTGCTCGGCAAGCAGCGCCTTCAGTGAAGGCCACTTCAGCCCAGCACATCAGTATCAGAGAATCTGTCACGATAACGGAGATGCGGAGTGCAAAGCTGGGATTGCCGCTGGAATGGCTGGAATCGAATGTCCTTTATTTGCACCATGCACATTTTGCTGCCATTGATAAGGCATTGGCTTGCCTTTTAACGATGTTGGGACGACCTAATGAATCCCGACTAACCTCTCTGGAGTTGTCCTGTCATTTAGTACGCGCTTCGCCCCTTCAAAGTGCAAAGCGCTGTTGCAACACCACCAGCTAATTGACGATCCCTTGACCAGTGATAGCGAAGGACTCAAAATAGCTGATCAATTTACGTACCTTGGTGACTGCACCAACAACGATCGACGCATAACCACTAAGTTATTTCAGATAAGGTGAAAGGCGGAACTATCTTCTTGAATCTGCGGCATCTGTGATGTCAGAAGATGGTTTCCGTCGGTCTGAGAGGCCCTATTTAGGAGGCTGCAGTGAGGGCCGTGCTACTCTATGGGAGTGAGACTTAGCTCCTTCGGTCTGAAGGTTTGAGACGCCTTCAAGTGTTTGATCACCGCTTCGTGCAGAGCATTGATGGTGTCGGGTGACGTCCGCGTGTCCGCAACGATGATGTGCCAAGGGGAGTGCTAGCGAGTGAATAAGTTGCGTTGACTCGGGCATGTACTACGTACGTATGCCTGGGCTTTCTTTTGTCTGCCGGATTCAGTGTGGCGCAAGGCCCGAGGTGGGCAAAAATTAACTCGGCAGCGAAAAAAGGAAGTCACTGACGACAAAACCCGATGCTGTTTATCCGTCTCGCCCTCCAGGTTTAAGTCCACATGACCCGCCTTGTGCCTGGCTTGAGACTTTACAGGACATGGCTCGTAGTAGACACCAGTGGAGCGTCTGCTGTCATCTCCTAATGGGATTGCCTGTTTAAAGTGTGTTTGGTGCTGTTATCTGCGGGGTAATGGCTGATTATGACGCGTGGCAGTGAAAGCCGCAAGGAAGCTGTCTCGCCGATGCTGCTTAATCTTTGCACGATAGCCAGCTGTTTGTGACGGCATGTTGTCTACCAAAGTGTAGGCGCCTTGACCCTGAATGCTTGCTTAGGGCATTAAGGTTTTCAGGTAAGTCCCCCTCCCCTCCCTCTTCTTATTCTTTAGTTCATAGTTCTTTATGGTTGTATGGCAGCGAAACATCAGTTCGAATGGCTGTTATACTGCTGTTGATCCCTTTTTGAAACGAGAAGACAGAGTCAAACGCAACCTCCATCTTTTTGCCAAAACTTTATGAAACACCCGCAGCAGAATCGAAGAAACCGCAATCGGGCAATAATCTGACGGCGTGCTGCGGTCCGACCCCTTGGGCACCAACGTCATCCGTGCTGTCGCAAGAGTCGCAGGACGGCACTGAAACACCATCATACTAGTGAGCAACTGTGCGATAGCCGTCAATTCCAAGGATTTACAGTCCGCCATCAACACCTTATCTGGTCCTGGGGCCGTACCTCCGGCATTCCGCAGGGCATCACCGACATCTGCCGCAGACAATGGCTCAATCAGACCATAATCATGGCCTTCCTCTCTGGGAACCGGTCTCTCATCCTCCGCACTTTGCACACCAAATACAGATCTCCAGTACTCAACCCTCGTCTGTTCGAGCCCCACGCGTTGTGATTTGTATGCGCTCAGCCAACTACCATACAGGATAGCCTGTGCAGCATCTTTACGTTTCGTCATCCAGAGTTACTGGATTGCTGCATAGTTGGCCTTCCGGATCGCCCACCTGCCACCGGAAGTACAGATTCTCCGTTGCCTCGGGGGATGTGATTTCAGTGGAAAGAAATGCTCAGTAATCTCGCACAGACGAACCACGCCTGCACTTTTTGTGAGCGTACCGTTTTGCAACTGCTCAGCAAGCTGAAGCCGCTGATCAGCCAGGTCATCCAGTGCAAAGGCGATTCAATTCGGTAATGATATGGGCAGGTGTTTCGACAGACCATTTGGCAACCTTCAGGCCAGCCTTAGGAGAGGCACCCTCCTCCCCCATCGGCGATTTCATCGCTTCCAGAGCGAACTCGGGAGAGGCACATTCCGCCCCGTCCGGTGGTATTAGATCAACCAACTCACCGAACACCCCGTCCAGGTCAGAACCACGCCAAAGACCCTCCAGGAATGAACAGTACTGTTCCTCATAGGAGAACTGCAAGAGGTTTGGCTCAAAGGCCGCTTCGTTTTGATCTGGATCGCGGTTAGTGGTCGTCCCATCGGACACTAAGTCACTCCCAGTCAACTCCGCAGCAAACTCAGGAAGATATATCGGAGGAACAAGGACCACCAAAGCAAACACCGAACTAGACCTCCGCCTCGGCCAGCGCATCTTCATCAACCGTTTCTGGATGCTTTCAACACTCCGTCCAGGAAATTGAACAGAGAGTCGACGATAGACTTTCACTTTGTTTGCGCACTCCGCAAGAAACTGGGTTGCTTGCGTAAATAACCGTGAGGTCTTTTCTTCGGACCAATCTCTTCGCCTTGGCACCATACGTAACCTCTCCTGATTGAGCCCCACGGGAAGCGTGTGCCTCTTATGATGGTCAAGCCCACGCTTAGAACCGAAGGCTGCACTAAAGCAGACATACCGGTCCTCGACATCATCGGCATCACCAGAAATGCTATGACCGTCAACCACCTGATCCTCCATTACCATTCCAGCATCTAACTCGATCTCACGTTCTACACCCGTTCGCTCTTCCCTTCCGGATGCCACCGAAACCAAAGAGGGGACAACAACGGCATGAGTAAAAGTCGTAACAAGGTTTCCGTAGGTGAACCTGCGGAAGGATCATTACAGCATTCACAACTCCAAATGATCAGCTGGTGGCTGACATTATTACCAGTACGAGTCCACTTACTCGTCATCTCCTTTTGCTATGCCTGCGGACTTGTCCGCTACGCACAGCGCCTGTTGCACAGGGTGTCTACCTGTCTAGTACCCGCGACATGCATGCGGCCAATGGCTGCCTGCTCCTGTTGTTGGGACGGAGTATACTGTAAACATAACGGTACTAGGCTCAATGAGTGGTGCATATCAAGGTCTGCGGCCCGGCCACCGCCCTGCTGTTGTTTCCCTTTGGGATGTACAGTATGTGGAACAGTGGTTCGTGCAACATTCACGAATCCAAATGATCAGCTGGTGGCTGACATTATTACCAGTACGAGTCCACTTACTCGTCATCTCCTTTTGCTATGCCTGCGGACTTGTCCGCTACGCACAGCGCCTGTTGACCAGGGTGCCTACCTGTCTAGTACCCGCGACATGCATGCGGCCTATGGCTGCCTGCCCCTGTTGTGGGGACGGGGTGTACTGTAAACATAACGGTACTAGGCTCAATGAGTGGTGAATATCAAGCGCTACAGCTCGGCCACCGCCCTGTGCTTATCGTTTTTCACAGTTTTAGTGGCCCATGTTAGATACATTTTGCATGTGTCTATGCTCATTAATGCTCCCGGCCTACGTGCGTTGCATTTACAGTCGCCTGGCGCTGCCTTGACCCAGGTTTGACTGTGAAAATGACTTATCACCTGTGAGAACGGGTGACTAAGCCATGTACAACTCTGAGCGGTGGATCACTCGGCTCGTGTGTCGATGAAGAGCGCAGCCAACTGTGTGAATTAATGTGAACTGCATACTGCTTTGAACATCGACATCTTGAACGCATATTGCGGCCATGGGTTAGCCTGTGGCCACGCCTGTCCGAGGGTCGGCTTACGACATATCACGACGCCAAATAAGTCGTGGCTTGAGTTTTGCCAGCTGGCTTTACTCCCCAGTGGGAACGTCAGGGGTGTCAGATCTATGGTGTTATCCTAATGTATCTGGATACACACATCTAGTTATTAAACAGGTGGAGATGTGTCTACGGAGTCGTGGCTCAGTAATATTTGTGCGCGCTCTGTAGAACATCTCGTGTGGTGAATTCCGAAATACGGCCTTCTAATCCTGACCTCGGATCAGACGTGATTACCCGCTGAACTTAAGCATATCACTAAGCGGATGAAAAGAAACTAACAAGGATTTCCCCACTAACGGTGAGGGAACAGGGAAAAGCCCAGCACCGAAGCTGTGGCCAATTGGTCATTAGGCAATGTGGTGTTTAGGTCGTTCCGCAGAAGCGCTGCTCCACCCCAAGTCGATCAATGAGTACGGTAGTACAGATATGGCCCATGGAGGGTGAAAGGTCCGTTCGGGTGAAGATTCATCAGGCCAGTGCTTCTCCGTGTAGACCTTGGGGTCGGGTTGTTTGTGAATGCAGCCCAAAGTGGGTGGTAAACTCCATCCAAGGCTAAATACAAGCACGAGTCCGATAGCGAACAAGTACCGTGAGGGAAAGTTGAAAAGTACTTTGCAGTGAGAGTTAACAGTGCGTGAAACCGCTCAGGGGTATGCAGGTGGAGTTGAACTGCAAGCTTTGAGAATTCAGCTGGTGAGGTTGGTTTGGGCTTGGTCAAATTGGTTGGGCCCCGAAGTACGTTAAACCACGTGTCCTTTCCCTTTGGGTTGGGATGTGCGATACACTTACCAAGTGTTGCACGCTTTGGGTGTTCATCGAGCCTCCTTGTCAGTGCACTTTCTCAGAGTGGTCACCACGACCGACGCCGTTGTCAAAGTTAAACCGGTCTTGTAGTGTCCTTGTGGCATTGCCTGGTCGGGATGGCAGGTAGCTTGTTGGCTCGCTTCGGCTTGCTTTCGAGTGTAATCAGCTGACTGTGACGGTTCTGTGCAGTGCGTCGGAGACGGCGGCCAGTGGTGTGTGCATGCGTGCCCGATTTGTTGGCGTACCCTGGTTTGGTTTCTGTGTTGCCTGTGATAGCAGGCCTAGTTATGGCTGGGGTTCGTTCGGCGAATGGTTGCGTGTGTGGCACTTCCAAGGGCCAATAGTCTGTGGTGTAGTGGTAGACTATCCACCTGACCCGTCTTGAAACACGGACCAAGGAGAGTAACATGTACGCGAGTCATTGGGCGTAACGAAACCCACAGGCGCAGTGAAAGTAAAGGTTTGGCTTGTCCAGACTGAGGTGAGATCCTGTCGTGTCCCACGCGTGGTGTCACCAAGCACGGAGCGGCAGGCGCATCACCGGCCCGTCGCATGACGTAGTCTCATCTTCGGATTGTGCATCGTCGTGGCGGAGCATGAACGTACATGTTGAGACCCGAAAGATTGTGAACTATGCTTGTGCAGGTTGAAGCCAGAGGAAACTCTGGTGGAGGACCGCAGCGATTCTGACGTGCAAATCGATCGTCAAACGTGAGTATAAGGGTGAAAGACTAATCGAACCATCTAGTAGCTGGTTCCCTCCGAAGTTTCCCTCAGGATAACGGGCATTCTGAGAAACAAACAGTTTTATCCGGTAAAGCGAATGATTAGAGGCCTTGAGGACGAAACGTCCTCAACCTATTCTCAAACTTTAAATGGGTGAGAAGCTTAACTTGCTTGAGTGGAGTTATGCGTTGAATGTGAGTGCCAAGACTCAGGACAAGACTCAGGCAAGGAATGGCAAAAGATAGCTCGATCACGCCCTACATATATCAACCGATCGTCTGCTCTATCGCGACCTGTTCGCTCGTGCAGGATTCAGATGGAACAGACCATGGGGTTGTTGGCCGTTTGCCTGGCGACAACAAATGAACTCATTGACGACACGTCTTGCAGCCGTTAGATCTATACGCCTGCCTGGTTGGGGACCAAAGGAGAAAGAGTACCGTTGGCTCGAAACAATACAGGTTATGGCGCGCAATCGGAACAAATAGAAGATATGTGTGCGCACTTGTTTAGATTCAAATACTTAAAGCCTAGCAATAGAAGATGGAACAAATGAAAAGGGTGTGTGCAAAATAGCACACACGGCACAATAGCCAGATTGTGTTGCTCACCTTCAGCTAATATGTCATGATAATGATGACACCGTGATACCATCTTACATATTTTAGTGCTTTCCATGGTTTACTTGGCTCTATGTCAACTTAGACTGCTGCTGATATATATATATATATATATATATATATATATATATATATATATGTATATATATATAACAGAAATCAAATGCGAAAACTCCCCTTATTGTTCCCCCCAACACACACGCTTGTTACCTTGTTGTGGATCTATTGTACATCTCTCAGGCAGTGTTTTCATCAACAATCCTAAAATTATATTTTTCTACCAACTGTGCTTTACGTGCGTATATATATATATATATATATATATAATAATGTAATACTTTCATCCGAAGAGCTAAATTAAATTTTCCCGCGGCAGACTGGTGGAACCCTACCCAAGTAACCCCCTGTTCACCTGACCGATGTAATTTGAGTTTGCATACCGACGAGTTTAAACGCGAACAAGCTCGTTTTGTCTTATCTTCCCCTGAGAAGTCCTTTTGTACACTTGTTTCAGGTCTCATCGCAAAGGCTATCCTGAGCACAGAGGAACGTCGCATGATCTTGTCGGAAATTTACCAGTGGATTCAAATGAACTATCCCTATTTCCGATCCAGAGGTCCTGGATGGAGAAACTCCATTCGGCACAATCTGTCACTGAACGATTGTTTCATCAAAATTGGTAAGCCATCATGTCGGGTTCATTTCCCTTACATACGTAGGTTGACGGAAAAGTTTTGAGTTTCGAAAACCAAACGGCGTACAGTTTGATGCTTTTATTTTTCAGCATAATCACCCTCAAGATCAACCCACTTGCTCCAGCGGTGCAGAAGCGCCTTTATCCCAGTGGAAAATAACGCTTCAGATTACGACTCTGAAACGCTTCTTCGGCTACGATGAGGGCACTGTCCTTGAAAAAACTTTTCCCAGCTAAAACCATTTTCAAATTTGGATAGAGGTGGAAGTCAGAGAGATCCAGATCTAGTGAATAGGGTTGGTGAGGGAGCAAGTGGAAGCCGCGTGGTGGATTGTTATCTGAGCAGTGGAAGAGGTGTGGGTTGGAGTATTGTCGTTGTGGAAAATGGTTCCTTTCGTTAGCACTACTGGCCCCTTCTCTCGATTTTTCTTTGAGATGTTTCACCAGTTTACAGTAATACTTTCCGGTGATGGTATGGCCTCTTTCAAGGAAATCAATCATCACCACACCTCGGGAATCCCAAATGACGGCTGACATCAACTTGCCAGCTGACCGCGTAATCTTGGCCTTGTTTGGCGTAGGGATTGTTCACCTTTCCATTGCTTTGATCGTTATTTTCCTTCTGGTTGAAAGTCATGAACCTAGCACTAGTCCATAGTGATGAATCATATAATAAAATCATCGGCGTCTGCCTCAAACAGTGCCAATTTTTTCTTTTACATTACATGTTGCATGCGGTTTACTCAGGAGTCAGAAGAAATGGCACCTAGCTAACAGCAACATTTTAATAGCCTAGATCTGGACAGAATATTATCTGCTCGCTCCTGGAAGATGCTCATCCAATCTTCTACCTGATGAGTAGTTAGGTGGCGAGCTTGCATGATCATATTCATTACCAGGGCAAGATCTTCTTTGGTGGTGGCGGCTGATTGTCTCCATGACCTTGGCTCATCTTCAATGCTCTCCCTGTAGCGCTTAAACTTGCACCCAACGTGGCATATGAAGGGGCATAGTCAGGCAATTATCTATGTCAAAATCCCCTATTCATGAGTACAGCAAAATATATCCGCCCCAACAGTTTCTAAGTGCTGTGTCGTACATAGCTACTGTTAGTGGACGTCGTGTTTTTCGGAGCCAACCATGTCCTCTGCAACATTCGTAAGTTGCATGGCAGCGGAGGATAAGACGCGCCGTATCACAGTTAGCTCGTAAATCGTGACGGTCCGAAGCTGTTCCCTGTGGTCCAGTGGCATAAGCTGCTGACTAGTGGTGCAAGCCGCTGGTGGTCATGAGTACGAATCCTGATGGATCCGATGGATCCGCAATACTGATAATGCCCAACAGGCTGAAACTGCAGTGTAGTGCTTTTCCGGACATGTGGACGACTATCTGATTTGGAAGCTGGCTGCGAAGAACCTCGATTATCTATTTAGCATCTCTTGGTGGAGTTCAGATAGTGCCATTCATTTGAGATAGAAATATTTGCTCATTGCACGATACTGCAATTTCGTCATTCCCACCAAATTACATACCCAGTTCACTTCAATGATCTACTAAAATGAAGGTAAGAGGTAGCAATATGAATATGGATAATATAACGGAGTCAAGAAAGTGTTCTGTTCACCAAATTGGGTGAAAACTCAGCCGTAACAAACAGGCTTTCTGCGATACAGCATGAAATTGAAAAAAGTGGATAAATAATTGAGGATAGTTAATACCACCAAAACATAAACCGGTTTGTTAATTCTTGCGCTACTTTGTCTCGCTCTAGCAAAAGTCGCGCTAGGTAGGGGATAATTGACAAACGGTACGCTGGTGTACTGGCGTATATGGATTTGTACTTCCCTCTGATTGACGATACTGACACAAATTCCGTCAATACAGAATGGAGGGTGTGACTTGTGTGGGCAACTATTGTTGATACACCAGGAAAAATTACTGGTGAGCAGTGCGTCCAGTATGGAGGAACACGATCAATGACAAGCGAAGTAACAGATCACGGAGGACATATAAAACTCACATGCGTGAGGCTTAGAACGATAACCTCCGGACTTTTTGAACCTTTTTTATATGGCTTGACCAAGCTAAATCGTAGCTTAGCAAAATACCCAAGTAATATACCGATGTAGAAAAGTTCAACCTCTTGCCATCGGTGTTGAGTTCCGGGCATTGCTAGAGAAGGTAACGATTTCAATCGTCCCTGTGCAGGGAAAAATTGACAGCATTGCATTCGGACACTGAGCGGCTGCTCACGGGCAGTTGACCAAAAGGTAAGATCGTCAAGGGTATCTTGCAATCCGACTGAATAGTCAGTCGTCGATTGATTGACGCCCAGGACAAGATCATTTGCGTAGTTCAGAAGGGTTGCCTCTCCTGGGACTAGTATTGATTTTACATGGTTGGAAAAGATATATGGTGACAGAATAGCTCACTGAAGATCCCCAGTGTTTGCGATTAGGGTAAGGAGCCACTGCCTCCAAATTGGGTAACCTGAATAGGATCGGTAAAATAATCCCTCAAAAGATGAACGATGAAAGTCTGTATTCCAGAACCGAATAGACCTTTAAACAGCGATTCGTAGTTTACGAAGCCGAATACGCTACTGTAGTCCAAAAACAGACTCGGATGAACTTGATTCGGTTTTCCAAAGATGACAGAACCGTGTGCATAATACAGGCTATTGCGCCTTGGGCTGACCTCGAAATGCGATTGGCCAATTGAAGAAAATCATTTAACTTTGTTGTGTCATCATCCTCGCAAGAATGATTTTTTCGAAGACCTTCAATGTTACCCAGGTATCAGCAATAGATCGATATTTGCTTGCGCCCTTTTTGGTATTGGTGTAGTATTGACACAGCTGCAGCAGTCAGCAAAATTTGCTGTTGAATGTATAAAGTAGCCAGACGTTTGGCCATGGATTCAGCACATTCCTTGGGGACAATGTGAGACAGACAGCCCGGACTACTTGCTTTCCCTGGGTGAAGTAGTTTCGGCAATTTGTGTACGGTGCCGATGTGGACAGGGGGCAGTAACTGCGCAGACAATTTAGGTTGGACAAAGAATGATTCAGAAATCTGATTGTTATAACAGTTGCAGAAGTCAAGGTTCAGTTTCTCCACATCTATGTCGGAGGCTGAACTAAGTCGAGTAATCCCGCCTAGCCGTTTTAACACCCTCCAGAGTTCACGGCAGCTACTATCCCCAAGTATAGTCTGAACATACATGTTGTTGCGACTGTGTAACTCCTGCTTTATAAGAACAGATAGTGACTTTACTAGAAGATTGTCCTTTTCTTTGCAGGCTTTTTCTTTTTGTTTACGTATCCGCTTTAGTTGGCGGAAAGAGAACCTGTCCGCACAAATGAACAGTTTCGCATGGACCGCAAATGTCCAAACAAAAGTTGAACTAACTTGTCAGCTCATAATAATAAGTGGATATTTCAGCGTAACAAACAAACTGAAGTCCGTGGATGATACCATTTCTCGCGGTCGGGCAATATTCTGTGCGGAACACTGACTCCACCTGAACTTTGCTGCCGCTGCAACGACCAGCCACCTTATGGTTGGTCCTAGGGTAGATCACAGAACACAGTGTAACTCATTTTCTGCTGAGGTTTTAACTTTTCTTCATTTTCACATGTGGAGAATGATGCAAAAGCACTTATATGAAGTTTCGATTTGGCAAATTTAGATTATTTTAGGATATATGAGGATTTTTCTAACTGTCTTTTTAAAGGACGCCAGCAAGAAATGACTTCAGAATGTGAGCGAAAACATAAAACTGCGTTTTCAGAGCAAATGGACGATTGTTTGCAGACTTGAGGTTACAATGGTGAAAATTCTTTCCAAGAGATTATATACCAGGCAATTGCGCATTATAAGAGAATATGCGGCGCATATTTACACAAAAATGTTTTGTATCATTCATGCGTGGTATGTCGCAGAGCAGGCCACGTGTAGTGGCACATCACACACTGGGCAGAGTAGATTAGCCTTCTTTCCACAGTGCCGGTATCTTCTTTGTTTCGGTATAGATTCCAAGTGGTGTCCAGAGAAAGATTTTCTGATGCTGTCTTCAACCTTTTGCCGTTTTCTGATGGGTGTAAGAAGATTTTAGTGGACATTATTCTCGGCTAGATACGCCTGCAAGTAGACTTTTATGACAGCTCTTTTGAAGAAAAGCATGTCAAGTTGCTCTTGTTTATATGCAGGTGATTTTCTGTACGAAATCCAAGCATTATTCAATGCAACATCCGATAGAAAGGCGAACAGCGGCCACCCCCACTTTTGACTGTGAAAATTGTTTTTGCATTGACCGACATTTTGGTCCAATCAATCCACGCCTCCCATCAAGGTGTTATACTTAGTAACGATGCTAGGTTGTTCAATAAGTATGTGCTTTTTGTCCTTCGCCGACCACCTCTTCACTTTTGTCAGAGGATATGCACCAACAGAGTTGCTGGCAAGAGTCACAACGGAATTATCATTCCAAGACAAAACGAACACGTCATCTCGTCTATCAAACCTGTAGTCATAAGTACCCCTGTTTAGTTTTCCTAGGACCTTCGTGTCGATGGGGCACTTTTCTGTCCTATTTGCTCGAACTGTCCCCGTTGCTCTTATGCCTTTGTTGGCTAAGGTTTTTATGAGCCGCTAGCCTGTGAAAAACTGTTAAAATAGATATGGCAGGACGGCCCCTTCGGGAGCTTGTCCACTAGGTCCATAACAACGCCACATCCCAAACCGAATGTCTTTTCATATTTGGCCTGAGTTCCTTGGTAGACATCTAGATAGGCGGCATAGTCTAGAGATGTTGCAAGTATCCAATGTTTGTAACCGAATCTAATAGGCTTTCCTCTGATGATGCATTGCTTCAGTCCATGACGGCCGTAATATGGTATCATGCTTTCATCCACGCACAGATTTTCTTCCATGGGGAAGAATTGCATAACTCTTTCATTGAGTAGGTAATAAAGTGGCCGAACTTTTGAAAATTTGTCATCTGCTTGCAGATTGTTATTGTTTACCAGATGGAGATATCTCATGATTGTGTCAAATCTGTTTCGATCCATTGTTGGACTGTTGTCTGCATTGTGAACATCTTGTTCAGGATGCCAATACACCTGTCTTCGTGGCAATGGATTATAGCCAGAGATAAACAGAATAGCGAGAAAAGCACACATTTCAGCCGTGGTTATAATAAATTAGTGGTCACTTTTTGAGCGAGCTTACTCAATTATCTGCCTTACCATGTGATGTCATCGGGTAAACTACATTTTACATGCAATTTTAACAATAAATATGAAAGTAGAATGGAGAAAGCATGTTAATGCAATTCAGTGTTTCACGCTGTAATAATAATAGCCTAATATATCGGAACGTTTATATAAAAACGTAAATTTTTCCCACATGTTACCAATAAATTAGTCAGTTCCAAGGTACACGTCAACCCACCATTTCTTGCTGCCTTCGGACAAAATTAACAGATAGTCGCAGATCATGCATACAATAAATATCCCACATGCTACATGATTACAGGTGATAGTGTGTTATAGACCTATAAATTAACAAAAATATAGCAAAAACTTGGTGCTTTTCAATGAATAATTACTTAAAGTACACTCCTTTGGATTTTCCATTTTATAGGCAATTTCTTGATCATGCAAGACAGGGCAAACTATTTTTTCGAAAATAATATTAGACTGACTAAAATGACTTCAAAATTATGAGGATTAGCATTTTATCTAGCTTTGCAAGCAAAGAAACTATGAATAATACATTAATTCAACCTCTTAGAGCATATTTTAGCAAGTGTCCTTTAAAATGGACGCCAGCGGAAAATTGGTTAACTGTTGACTGATCACAGTTACCTAACGGAGCCCTGTTACACACGGAGAACAGCTTCACGTTGTTAACAAATACTGGACTAAGCGTCGCATTGACTCCAGTGGAGCAGTTTAGAATATTTGTTAGTCCAAGACTTGTGAGAAAAGCGGTGTCAAATCGGTTAAAGTCACCGGCAAAAATATATAGTGAACAATCGATTTATTCTGTTACGACCGCAGTAAAATCACCGTAAAATGCCTCCGCTTCAGGTTTCGGACAGTTGAGGAAAATATAGTTGTTAGCCAGTAAGATTGAGCGGTAGCCACTGATACATTTGCTTTGCAACACAGGATTAAGCAAGTTAATACACTTAGAAGAGAAGCAAAACAATAGTTTCGTGGATACGCACCAGGAAGTGTTGGTGAAAATGATGACTCCACTACCACCGTTACGGGGTACAATTACGGTTGTACCGATGACATTTGGACTCTTCTACGGATACAACTCCGTCATCCATCTCCTCGTGAAGCCAGGTTTCTTGTAGCAAACTGATGCCTAGCTGCAAATATTCTCGGGAGATCATGGTGCTTGATAGTCCATCGATTATACCTAAAAGCGAACGGATGTTTGGGGTAAGTAAGATAGGTATGCTCATGTTGCGCGATCTTTCTTCCGAAGATCAACCTTCCACCTAGCACGGTGTTTACCTGCACATTTGTTGCGCTTCTTGTAAATTCGTTTCAATTCATTCCTTATAACGTGGCAGTTTGAGAAGGCACAGCTGGTGAGAGCGGGAACGCATAACGATTTCAAAATATCGCGAGTATAGCTCAACATCACACCGATTGTAGCCTGATAAAATGAAGTGAAAAACCATGGCTGGTGTGAATCCAAAAGTGTGTGTTACAAACTCCACAGAAAGAAATCATCAAGCACGGTCAGGTTTGTAGGCCTTTTGCAAAATGAATAGGGTAATGTGGTAGATTAAAATAAACATTATTAGGCCTGCCTGGCTGTCCGATTTTTGTGCCAGTCTCGAAACTTCATTCAACCCACGTACACGACACCAACAGTCCTGGATTGTATACTGGCTGAAGTTGATTGGGGGCGATTCCGACCGGGTGAGGATCGTACCTTATTAATTATTAAGAGTGTAATTAAAGGTGTAATTGAGGAGGTCATTTTGGTGCACCTGTTGTATGAATGCATGACGATGCACAATCACTGTATACTGTGAAGAGCAATAAAAAACAAACCTTTGTCATTTCGACCACCGGGACCATAATTGATGATACAGCTGGCTATTGAGTGTCGTCCGTTTGAATACACTACACCCCACGAAGCATTTCAACATGATGTGATCTCGCCAAGTAAAGATAGCAGGCACTCGAACCCGGGGCCCATGAAATGTTGGCTGAAATCTCTGCTCACAAACCACAAAACTGCGGTGTGCCATGCTTGTCGTAACTGTTAATGAGTTGGCAGCTAATTCATTATGGGCACTGGTTGTGCGAATGGGCTGTGACATAAAATCTCAAACTGGGCCAGGACACAATTGGAGTTATCATTGGTCAGTCCGTAACGCATATGTATGTTACTAGAGGTTCGGCTAAAGATTGCGCTTCAAAAACCAGTTACACAATTGGTGCATTAACTTCATCGCTACAAGCGCACTGCGGGAACTCCAAAACGCACTGGTGCTTTTCAGCTTTTTTAAGCCGCCAAACGGCTGCTTGTTTAATCCTCAGTTTTCCAGATAAAAGTCACATTATCAGAAAAGACTAAGTACATTTCTTTTCAGTAGATAACTGAGGATCGGCGGTACTGATGTTTATCATGCTTGTTCCTGCGTGATTTAACTTTATGCCTCTCGATGACCTCATTCCGCTTATGCATGTACTGTTGCGTCTTGACAGTTGTCCATGGGGCACGGTGGGAGCAAAGGTGGCCCCATATTCTTCTGTTAGTACTGAGCTGATGAAAGATCATGGACAAATGACGCCACTATTGCTCATCACTGAGCACAGATCAGGACAGACGAGTACCGTTGGTTAGTTTTGTACGCTTTCTTTCCCCTATGTAATACAAATAGTAGCTTCCGAGAAACCATTTACCGGTAGTACCTACCCAGGGAACCGTAAGTTGAACTCAACACAACCACCATTCAACGTTCTACCGGCTTAGAAGAGACATTGCTTGTGTTACAAAATTACTGACCTACTATATTGTGAGTCACGTTATATCCTGGTCCACTGACACTTGATAGAAAGTAATGTGGATGTTGCCATTATGCTCCCCATAGTCTAGCGTGGTTGAACGATTTTCTTACTTCCGAGGTAGAGTCCATCAACGCGTTTCCGTTTACCCTTTGTTTAGGTCGCGCTGCAAATGGAAAAGGACACTACTGGGGAATTCATCCGGCGAATCTGCACGACTTCTTGGCCGGTGACTTTCGTAGACGCCGAGCACAAAGGAAAGTTCGTCAGGCTCTCGGATTGGCTTGTAGTCACGAGGATCACGACAGCCCGTCCCCAGACTCGCCCACTTTGGTTCCTGAAGTCCGTTCGTCGTCGAGTCCATTGTTGGACACAGTTGGTTTGCAGCACACCACCTCATATAATGCCCTCATGGAACCAAACCGGATGCGAATGGTTCCAGCGAGCCATGCTTCGAATTCCGCATTGTCACCTCCATCGAAACGCAGCGCCAGTTACGACAGAACCGACTGGGGTGCGTTTTATGGTGGATATCAATACACGTCGGAAGACGCAACGTTATCGTGGCTTTCGAAAATGTTCTTCCTACACCAGCCCCGGCAACAACAAATGCAGGTTTTGCCACAGGTAGACAACCTCTCTGGGAATGCGACCGGTATGCACACGACCTCCTTACAAACCACAAAGGGGAAACATGGTTTCAGTGTTGCTCGCCTCCTTGATGAGTCGGAGTGCGTCCATAAGCCTCGAAATTACTCTAGATCCCGAAAATCCAATGATCATCCACTACCACGGGACGCACATAGTTCATACGATGCAGATTCAAATGGAAAGTGTCAAACTTTTAGCTTGATCAAATCAGACGATACCATTTCCCTCCCCACTGCACTGGATTTCACCACCTCCAAACGACGAAAAACTTGTCCATAGAGAGCTTAGATTGTATAGTCTGTGGTTATTTTACTTATGCTCAAACAATATGTAAGCTTGACACAATATTTTCTGCTAAGGTGGGTAAACATGGTATTCAGTTTCCAGGTAATGACACCAAATCGACAACATTGCTTATAATATTACTTCGGAGTGTGAATTGGCCAATTGAAGACGGCGCGTGGCCTCAGATTGCACGATCGGCTTCCAATTACACAGTTCAACTACTAGTTGTGTCGCAAATAAGCGCTTGGCCTTGAGGTTACCTGTAGTGGCCTGTTATCGTAGGTGCGCGTTTTACCAATAAGCGAATCACACCGTGAATCATTAGGAGTCTCCTCCGCTTACGGTGAATCCGATTCGACCAACTAAATAACATAACCATTCGTGTGGGTATGGATCACAATCACGTCTAACATCCTTCCACACGCCGTCCTAACGAAGTCCAGAGATTTGAGATACAGTGTTTTGTCTGACCCAAGGAGCGGCTGCGACAAACGGCTTGGCCATATAACTGGCTGCAGGCCATGGTGGTTTCGGTTCATCCGTCGCCAGTATTGTACTCAGAAACACGACACGTAAAAAGACACTGTTGTAGTGTATGCACGTGGCCAACAACTCATGGTCCGTTTGGTCACACACCGTTATGTTACGAGTCACGTGCATCGCCCAACAGGTAGTGAATCTTGACGACGAATCACAACCTTGTGCACCACAACAGTCCACACGCATCTGGTGAGTAGATCTCTTGTGTGATTTAGGGAGGCAAATGTGCCAGGAATTCAGACAGCTGTTGCCGGGTGGTAACCTGTTGCTTGATAGAATTCTAGCCTATCAGTGATCCGAATGTTTTCCATTGCCTCTGTCTTAGCAATGATCCGTATTCATCTGAATTCACTAAACGAGATATTGGCAACTGGCCCATACATACCCCGTCGATATTTGCAACCTTCGACGCCAGCGACCAGGCTCAGCTAACGCTCATTGGACATCAGCACTGGAGATGAGTGCGGTGTTGGGTTTTAGAAGCGCACATCTGCAGACCATGCCTCCCGTCGGAGTTACGGCCTATGGCTTGTCCCAGCGGTAAAATAAAGATCTTGGCAGTCGGACAATACGGCGCAATATGGGATAACGTGCGCGTGAAATTCTTAGCTTATACAAACATTCCCATGGGTCGGAGCGCACATTCGATAACTTGTTAACGAAGCGTCATAGAAATAACTAAAGTTATTTGATACGCTAGATTTATTCATGGTTTGATATTTAATGCAAAGCAATATAAGTATTCACTCGCCGACCCGATACTAATTGTGTACGTTGGGGTGATTATGGTCGGCTGTCACCGAACAGGTGCTTCTACCGAAGGATCTCGATGAGCAGTTGCAGCCCGTGTCAGAGTAAACTTTTAACGTACATTTGTTCAACCGCAATCACTTCTCAACTGGCCCAATATTATTTCCCCAATTCCCCTGTCCCCTTTGTTGAAGTCGCATTCACTGCTTGGACCCGCCACCAGTACATGCATGTTCTTCTTCCTGTCCCTATTTTCCTTCTGTTTCCTTGCCGAACTTACAGTTGGAGCCACTTCACAACAGCCTCGCAAATTCCCTTTTGATTCATGTCCTATTGATCGCTCCTCTGTTCATTATCACACACTGTAGTCTCTCTTTTGGTGTCCAATTCCCGTAGCGATTTTACGACTAATGTTTCCCATTTGACCAGTGACCCACCATTGACACGCTTACCCACATCTGCCCTGTTGGTTTACGTTCAATTCATCGTGTGTCAATTCGTCCACCTCTTTGTCCTTGGAGTGGATCGAGTCATGACAGACCAGGTCTGGGTTTTTATGGTGGACAAACTATTCATACGGTCCATGTTACGGCACAACAGGCGTTTCCACCCTCATACTTATGTCAGGTGTCTCCTACAGTGTTTTTAGCCTTGTGTGGTTGGACTGCGGACTACTGATTGGTTCGTTGATGGGCGTCAGCACCAATTCAGTATGCTTTGTTGTAATGAATAACCGCATACACCTATTTGCGGATGCTACTGTGGTGGTATGTGGTGACTATGATATACTGGGATTAATAAATTGGCACCGTAGTTTAAAACTGACTGGATTCTTCAAGATCTGACCGTCGTATACCAGTTCTTGTTCCTTCTTCGTCGTTGAATCCATCTGGGAGGTCACAAATCTGTGTCGCAGGTTTTGTCCAAGTGTCCCAAGTGCTTTTGACGCTTACAGAAGTAAGTTGCCTTTGACATACTCATAAGTAGGGAGTTTCCGATGCAAGCACTTAGCAGTTCATCGCAAAGCTGCTTCTGAACCAGATAGTTATCTGCATTCTAGGGGAAACACTGGAGGAGTTTCCGTCTATTGTGTCTCGCCACTATTGCACATCCAAAGAATCCATTAAGATGCGAACCCATGACCATCAGCGGCTTGCACCTCCTGTCCGCATTTGATGACACTGAGCCATGGGCACCGTCATGATTTACAAGCTAACTGTAATGTAGTGCGTCTTATCCACCACTGCCATGCGAATTATGAACGTTGTAGAGGACAGGGTTGGTCACGAAAGACACAACTTCAACCGACATTAGCCATGTATGACAGCACATAGATACTGTTGCGGCGCGTATTTTGATGTAACTGTTCTTCTACCGCAACGTCAGTTTCCTAAGGCTAAACAAAATTGGCCTGTAAATCCGTCTTTTACAGCTTTGGACGATCCAGTACCAAACAGCATTTAAAACTAAAGTTGGTATGGTGCTAACTAAAAGGGAGTATATCAGCTCAGCTCTGCACGAATTGAAACGAGCGTTCAAGGAACGACTTGCAATTGTAGATGATTCAAGTGTAAACGGTTCATCCCCTACGAACAAACTAGTGAAAATAGCGTAGATGTACGTTTTGCAAACCACTTCAACAGACAGTGTTCATTTTTTCCAGTACCACTAGCAAGAACGAGCAGTAATTCAGCTGGATACTGTGGTTTCGGATATTGCGGGTATTCGCATCTGCTGTTAACGTACAAACGCAGGAAGGATAATGCTGATTTAAAGAGAATGTATACACATCATTCACAAAAGTTCCATCAGAGCAGATTTTAAACATCATCGTCATTCACGTTGACGAATTGGGGTTTGCAGTACATCACCCTAAGTAGATACTCTACTTGGGTATAAATACATTCAGTACTAACTCACTGGAACAATCTATCGTCAGATTAATGGTGTGGCCACAGAAAGAAATATGCCATTGCTTTTAACATTCCGAACAAATGCAGTTTAGACAAAGTAGAATTGGATTATACTGAGAGTTTACAAAACGTCCGAGCTCGATGGCAAATGTCTACGCTTAAATTAGGAGACACCAATACATTGCTGTCCCACCCTATTCATATCCACGAGTGAAGAATTAGCGGACCAATTCTTGTATGAGCAGCCATTACACATTAGACTCAATTCAACGACACGGTGAGCAGTTCGGGTTGTACACATCTACAACGTGCGTTCCTTTAGCTTGAATCTACTGCGCTAAAGAAAGAGAGTGCTTTTGAAGCGGACCCTCTTGCCAAACCTCCAACTTCAAACATACTAGCTAGAGCACACATGAACTTTGGTGTGGACCTTGATAGCTCCTACTTAGGGGTAGCTACATCGAGCACATCTGCTCCAGATCCTATTATAATCTTCTATGCACCCACTAACAATATTAAAACTCCTGATCCTGATACTATTCTTCCCACTGTATCTACCTCTATCTGGCTTTAAAAACCATTGCTGCCAAAGGAAACGTGACACCGCCACACGTCAGCTGCTTCAAATTCCCAGTGACTGATACTCACAAGACAAAACTAAGGAAAAGCCGGCAGTTCTTAAGTTCTACCTCAAAATCACCCTTACCACCTTAACAATACTTACCAACCTAGTTTGAGTAAAACCAGAGCAAATCGGCTCTTACCTAACCCTATATCTCAACCTTCAAGCCATCATCTCTCAGTCCTACCTTCGAACTGCCACAGAGGTAAACAAGATAATAACAGCCTGTTCAACAGCGAACATTAGACAGCAACACATTTTACCAACCCACAAAACATATGCGGCCCCTGACCGTTTATTACCGAACTACAATCCTTTTTATTAGATGCATTAGTAGCACCAGAAATACTCCCATTACAGACACGTTTTGTGGAAACAAACAAGTTGTTGTCGCACTCCTATAGTTGGTACTCAAGACACAAATGGCTCATTACCAGACCAGAGACATATTTTCAACCAGCACTACTGATAATCCTGACCGAAAATACGCCCGTCTCCCTGAGTGCATTACAGGATTCATATGCCCCTACATTTACGTATTCCTTTTCTCAGGTGAACTTTGTGCTCCTTACTTCTCAATGGTCCCTAATGTTTTCAATAAAACCCCAACATATACATACCATCTTCTCTACTGCTCCTCAATGCCTGAACTATTGGTAACAAACTTCACTTCCCAAACATGACTATACAATTGAGCATTCCAAGTGCAATGCTCGTCACTGGAACGTGGTACGCTTCTAAAACCGTTGAATGTAAATCTAACAATCTCAAAATACTAAGTATTTCGTAAAGATCACTGCACAAGACACCGATGTCTTTTGACCACCATGAGCTAGATAACGTTCCAGAATATTTGTGGTTACTTGTTACTTGCATTTCCCATCATATACCTCTTGGATACATCTACAACCCTCCGAATGCTCCAACTGGTGATGTTGTTACTATCTGCTTCGCATTACATTTGATGGCAGTGCAGCTGTACGAGCAGCAATAATAGATTGGGACTTCAATTTCCCGAAAATATCCTGGTCACCAAATCCAGCCTCGTTAGCACAAACAGGATTCCTGTCGACATTATGACGGGAGGATGGACACCATAGCCTACAAAAACTACCAGGTTAACCAACCTACTTAATTAAATGCTCGCCTAAGGAATCGCTGAAGCAAACATGGATTTGCTGGACGGTGTACCTGGTTGGGACCACAGAATATTACAGGTTAGGTTCACTAAAAGGAAAAATATGTCAGTCTGGACCAGTTTCCACAATTTTTCTCCAGGAAATTAATTGGGCATACCTCCTATATTTCGTCGGATCTCCAGACTAGGATACATTTTTTCTATCCACCATTCGCGGTCTAACAGTAGCACCATTCTAAACTAGTGTCCACTATGCCATAACCCATCTTTTCGCACAAAGGAAACGTATTGCTTACAGCCCTGAGAATACAAAAGAACACTTACAAACCTGAAAAAGCAAAATTTGCTAACAGGACCAAAAACCTTTCAACAATGGAGCACTAGGATCAAGCACGCACAAGCGATGCAACTCGAAAGCGAGTAAAAATTGCTCTACGAACGGGTTGCAACCCAACGAAACTCGTTGCACTTCTTCGTCGTGGAACCAACAACGGCTCTTTAATTTCAAGGGACTCTTGCATGAATACGGTAACAAGTTTAGTGACACGCTTCTTTTCTGTCTCTATGGTTTCGGGATCTGACCCCACGCTATAATACCCCAAATCCATCATTACCAATAGCATATGCAATGTCGGAATTTCGCTCAACACTATTCAGCAGATAATGAAGGTTATTGAGGCTGCTCTCAGGCTGGACTCTGACAGCATTTCCTCAACTGTCAGTAGAACTGCAGTACCCGATTAACTATGACTTTTTGACTTTGTTCAGTCTATAGCTACAAGCTAGCCAATTTCTAGTTCAATAAAAATACAGCATGCATCATCCCACGTCATAAAAAGGGTTCCTGACTGCTTCATACTATTCCCACTATCGCTTGCTGAAAACATTAATCAAACAACTTTGATGGAATCCCTTAGTTCCATGGAGCTGTTTAACAAGTCCCAGCATGATTTCCTAAATAGACGCTCCTGTACGACCTACCAACTACACTTTCTTAATTACACTTCAGAATCCATAGACTCCGGTTTTGCAACCATAATTTTTTTTTGAACTTTAAAGACATTTGACCGTGTACCTCAAAAACAGTTGAGGTCCGGAACCAGTTTTAAGTTCATTTCTCTCATACCTTAGAAAACAATTTCAAATAGTCAATTTGGGTGAACACCAGTCTTCCACATGCCCAGTCCCCAGCGGTGTCGTCCAGGGAACTGTTATTGCTATCTCTCATTTAACTCCGTGCAATTTGCATGTGCATCAAAATTGGTCAACTGTTTTTAGTTGCTGCTGACATCAGGATTTTCTATAAGCTCCGGTGTGATGAGATTCAGAACACACTGCTTCTTATTCAAGAGGATCTTTTTTCTTTGGGGAACAGTCCGACACGTGGTTGATAAAATTGTCTGCTGACAAATCAAGCAGTTTGTCATATGGTTACTCGATCCCCGAATGGTCAGTGAAATTTAACATAATGGTTTGTCCATCCAGAAGTCTACTCGTAAGTTTGGAATCCGGTATTCTTCCTACTTCCGCTTTTCTGCGCAAGTCCCAGCCAGACAATCAATGGATAACAAATGCCACAAAATCTATACGGTTCCTGGTAAACTGCAATCATTCAAAACCGTCGCTCGTCCTATCCTTGAATACGACGACTACGTCTAGGACAGCATGCGAAATATGGACAGAACAACCGGAAAATTTACAAAGATCATTCACTAAAGGTTTGTCCAGTAGTACGTCTACCATAAACTGCCGCAAATGCTGTAAGCAGCTTTACATCAAGCCCCTCTGGCTGTGACATCGGAAGCAAAACTTGCCGCTTCTAAACAAGTTGCTGCATCAGAAAACGTGCTCCTACCTGACTGTTTGAGATAAAACCGTATATCCATCAAAACACAGCAACAACAAAAAACCATGCGCTACTTGTACCAAGGGCCAGAATAATCATGCGCTTCAACTTTTTCCTCATCAGATATGTCGTCTGGTGGAACAGCCTTCTGATCACAGTCAGGGTGTGAAAACTCTACATCAGTCCACATTGCTCTCGATAGTTTCTTCGTTCTGGAATTGGTATTACCTATCTTCTCATCCGACAAATCCTCTGATGAAATAAGCCAGGACGGACCACAACATATATAAATGCCAAAAATCACGCTCATTCGAGGGCTTGATCTTTTCCTAAATACTGATCTGTAGATCGACGACCTGTTATTTATAACGAGCACAATGCGATTGCTTGACAAGACCCGAAGGTTGACCGGCTTGAGGATCGAAGAATACTGGTTTAAAAGACCGGAAAAAAGCATTTAGGCTTGAGATGACTCACTAAGTTATTCACATTAACAGAACGCTGGTCTGCTCTCTGATACGTAACGGAGAGGGCTGGTGAGCACACTATTTTCGTTAACTCATCTTCGGATGGAAGCGAACTATGCAAATGGGACAGAGTATAGTCCAGTCGGTTTTTCAAAAAGCACTAATGTGAGAGGCGAAAATAAGGTGAGAAGGAAGAGCTTTCCCGTGCCCGAATGACCGAAGCGAGAAAAAGTTATGCCAGTAATTAGATCGACTGTAGTGTGTGGCCAGTTTGAGCTGGTGCTCTCTCAGGTTGGTATTCTGGCTGACTTACACAACCTCGCGACAGGCATGCTTCGGGTTAGCCAGTAGTTTGTACAGCATGATAAGATCTCCTCGCAGGCACCCGTATTCACAGCCTTACAAGCCTAGAGCTTGTAGTCTTCGTTTTGTATGATAGCTAAAACAGCCCTCTAACCATTTTCGTTGCCCAGGGTTGTGGAGCGTCGAGCGTGGCAGCATCGTATTTGTGCCAGTTTTGGTAATGCTGGATTGCGTACCCCAAGTACGGTCCCAGGTAGGCGTTCAGCATTTAGGGATTGATGGTTTGAACTTCCGAAACGCACTCCGTAGGAGTCCAAGGTGCTGGCTGGATCTTCTCGATTCCATTTCGGACTATTTCAAGCAGTCAAGGTTATCCTACACGATTTCCCATAGGTCGCCTTCCTGAGCAGTGTGTTGCGACTGCTGCTCTTCCAGTCGATATTCATGGGTACACTTATGGCACATGCTCAGATCTCTGTATTTCATCTAGTTAAACCGGAACCGGTTTTCCTGATCTCTTTATAGTGCTGCGTGGTCTCATGTCAGATCCTGACCTCGTCTGATAATATGTAGTAAGCACCATGGTAAAATCGCTGATAAAACTTGGAGTAAATGTGGTCCCAGTACCGATCCTTGAGGCACAACACACTAGGTCGGAGATGGAGCTGCGGATTCACACCTTCAGCTGACGTTGAATGAGGCTGTCGATTATCCAACCTAGCACAGCATTACCGACTCTATAGCTTCGCAGTTTTTGAAAAAAGAATTCGATGGTCTAGGTGATCGAATGCTTTAGAGAATTCCAAGTATAGGACACAGACTCTTTGTCTGACATCTACCGACTTCGTTCAAATTGCTCGGGCGAGTAACAAGTTTGTAGTGCACTACCGATTTCTATGGAATTCATGCTGCTATGACCCTATGATGTTGTTGCTCTCAAGGTATCTCATGAGTGCCTCTGCGCTTGTACCTATAAATTTGGATAACACAAGAAGTGGGTGCTTGGACGGTAGTTCAAAGGCTCCCCACGATTCCCACTCTTGAAAGTAAGAGTGAATAATTCCTATTTCTACATGGTCGGAACTCTCATTTCTGCGTTAAAAGAACCGGACCAACGATTCGGCAAATTTCATCTCGACTGTTTTTAACGCCATCGGTCTGACGTTGTCCACAGAGAGCTGTGCACGCGCAAGAACCATTGTCTTTTCATCACCCTTGCAGCAGGGGAGAACACGTGGCCTAGTCCTAAGGACAGACTGAGCTGTGTCATGAAAGGCTGTGACGATTCCATGTGGACAGTACGGGCAAACCGTTGTCGAGGCGCGTTCGCCGCATATTCTGTATTGAGTACCAGATTATCTACTGCACCTAGAATTGGGATCCCGCGAAGCACTTTCTGCAACTTGCTTACATGCATGTAGAGCATCTTAGGATTAGTAGTGAATTTGTCACAAAGTTCTGCTGATGTTTGAGTTTTTTATTGCGGAATAATTTGTCACATTGATTGCGCTTCTATCTAAGTACCTAGGCATGTGTATACGGATAGAATTGATAAGCTTGCCAGAACGAATCGTTTAGGGTCATGCAATCTCGAGTCCGGCTACTCAGGAAGGTCTTCATTTGCTTCGAGTGAATGATCTGATTTCTCGCACTATATATATATATATATAAATATATATGAGGTTCATCACAGCCAGCTTCTAAATCAGATAGTCGTTCACATGCTCTGAAAAGCACTAGATTGTAGTTGCAGCCTGTTAGGCACCATCAGTAGTGCGGATCCATCAGGATTCGAACCCATGACCATCAGCGGCTTGCACTGCCAGTCAGAAGCTTATGCCACTGGCAGTGATGAACCCCGATTATCTATATTAAGATCCCCTAATCATGAGTAAATCGAAATATATCCGCCCCAACATGTTCTATATGCTATGTCGTACATAGCTGCTGTTAGGGAACGTCGAGTTTTCCGGTGCAAACCCTGTTCTCTGCAACGTGCGTAACTTGCATGGCAGTGGTGGATAATGCGCGCTAAAGCACAGTTATCTTGTAAACCTTGAGGCTTCGAAGCTGTCCCCCGTGACTTAGTGGCATAAGCTGCTGACTGGTGGTAAAAACCGCTGGTGGTCATGTTTTCGAATCCTGATGGATCCGATGGAACGGCACTGCTGCTGGTGCCCAACAGCCTGGAAATACAGTCCAGTGCTTTTCCGGGCATGTGGACGACTATCTGATTTGGAAGCTGGTTGTGATTAACTTCTATTTTCTATAACAATCGCCCTTACTCATGAATAAATATATATAATACTTTGTTGTGTTTTATGGGCCATTTAAATGTCACTGTCACTTGTTAACACAAAATGTGCAGTCGTATGATAGAAACCCTGACGACGCTTTCGTTGTGTGTAGTACGGCTTAGCGACAGCTTAAGTACTCGGCCATCTAAACGAACTCTAAACTACATTGAAGTCCACGCTGGAAAACGAAAGAGATTAAATCTTCCACATCTTGGATGCAAACATATGCATCGCCATTTTACCTGGAGAGGACTACCTATAAACTTTAACAACTTATGCCATTTGAACTGTAAACGAGCATGGATTACCACCGGCTTAACAGGTGCGTGCACATCTTTTCTCGAAAATGCTGTCGACGGTCAGCTGAGACAAATGTAGTCAACACTACGTGAAAACGGCTAACAAGGGAAATTCATAGCACGACACGGAGACAACAGATACAGAAAACACTGAGAAACGACTGGCAGATATCCCTAAGAGTAAGAATATTCTTACCTCACAATTTAAAAAGGATCAAAAATGACAGAAGATTTTATCATTAACTGTGTCAGATTATAACTTTATACCATTACGTGGTAGAACTTGTGTTACTGCAGCGTTATAAAGCTGCCATGTAAACCTAATCTGAACAAGCCAGCCCCCTAGTCACTACCTCATGTGACTGCCGCTTTCTGTGTACTTGGGGCAGCAAGTGCGTTGACCGAACTGAGAGGAAGCTGTCCACTAGGATTTCAGATCGCATTTCACCCTATATGAAAGCGAATTATTCCCAGCTGCTCTCTGACTCTTTACTCAGCACATCCTAGACTGTACTTCCGCAATGATCTCCAATGTGAGCTCATAGAGCATCCGGTTAGTACGGTACAATATTCTCTTTGGTGTCGTCTACGTTAAAAGGCGACGACACCTGGTTAGTGGCTGTCAGGTAATCACCCCCTTCCTCCACGCCCGAAATGGACCTCCATCTAGCATCCGCAATAAGGAGAGTGATAAACATAACTTGGTCACATTCTCACTACTGGCGATTTCAACATCCACGCTCTGGAATCCCAAGGAGCTCCAGGAGAACAGTTTATGGTCGAGCTACAAGAGTTCGTCTCCAGTTATCCGTTGTATGGCCACATCAACACTCCCACCCGATTCCGAGAAAAAGATAAACCTTCGAAACTGTATCGGATCTTCACCAACGAAGATCGAAGGTGATCGTCGACGTTTCATTGGGCCGCAGTGGTCATGCGGTACTGCTCTTCGAATATAGATGCTACGCAGAATATCCCGTGGAAATTGCCGACGCAACGAGAATGTATGTACGCCAAGACATATTAGCTCAATTAGGTGAGACAGCCAACTAAACCCTTCTGGCGGGCGAGGCAGCAGATAGTGCATGGGAGCATTTTGTCAGCCAGTTTAACTCTCTGGTTGCCGAAGCGTCAGTGACTAAGACCTTCTGCCTGAGAAACGTGGTCTCATTTCTGCGAAGCAGGACACGGAAGTCTATAGCGGTGCGAAACTCAGCCGGGCATATCTACAAACTCGCCCCAAGCACCGAGAACTGGATGACCTATACCACCCAACGTAGCCACTGTACTCAGCTTGTTCGCGAAGACAGAATGGCGTGGCAGCAGAAGTTGGCAGTGCGTATGGCTTCAAATCACAAGTTTCTGTATCAGCACATCAACCGTCTACGTAAGGTAAAGCGGGGAATCCCTTCTCTTCAAACCGCGGATGGACCCATACGGACGCCAATGGAGGCGGCGGATACATTGGGCCTACAATATACTGCAACCTTTCAGTGCGATCATTGGCCACATAACCCTATGACAATGGTTGTTTCATCCTCAAAATTCATTAACAAATCCTTCACTGCAGAAGTTGTACTGAAAAAGCTGTTGAGTTTGCGTAAGCAAAGCTCTCCTGGAGTTGATAATCTACACACGAAATAGCTAGCGGTGGCAGGAGAGGGTTTAACTGAGCCCTCAACTCGATTCTTCCAACAATTGGGCGAAATGTACCTGCGCGACATGTGGAAACAGGAGATGATTACTTCTATCCACAAGGGAAGTAGTCTTTCCAATCCAGCCAACCACAATCCCACAATCTTACTACCGGTTCTTTCAAAGGTCATGGAAGCTATAGTTCTGATGCGATAGCCGCCTACTTGGAAGAATTTAACTATCGCGCACCGTAATAGCATGGCTTCCGCCGAAATCGATCTTGCACTGCAAATCTACTATTAGCACGATCAGCCGGACTGAAGTAGTAGGCTCTGGAACAGAAATTGATACAGACTTTCTCAACTTCTCAAAGGCGTTCGACCGGTTAGACCATGATCTCCTGCTCCTCAAACTCCAGACCTTTGGTATTGATAGTCCTCACGTAGGATGGATCACAAGCTTCCTCTTGCACTTGCGCCTGGAAGCACGTTTGTGTGAATTGCTGTCAGATCCCACCCGAGTTGAATGCGGAGTACCACAGGGATCGGTACTAGAACCGCGCTTATTTTTAGCGTACATTAACGATATCTCAGGCATCATAAGCTCGAACTTCCTTCTTTATGCCAAGGAAATAAAGGTGTGGAGAGCAATAAATACGCCAGACGATATCACTGTACTTCAAGCTGATCTGGATTGGGTATACGCGCGGTCAATCCAGAATCTACTTCGATTCGATGTGGACAAATGTAGAGTGCTGCAACTACGATGCAAGAAGGTGCACTCCTACAAACTCGGCAACCAGGAGGTTCAAACGTTTTCGGGCGCGAAGGATTTGGTACTTTTGATCCAGGACGACCTTGGATGTCTGCAACAGTCAGCAATAGTGTCTGGGAGGAGCACCCAACATGTGGGCCGCCTGAAGCGTGCATTCGGACGATTCGACCCTTCGATTTTTCCACAACTTCTCGGCTTATGCATGCGGCCACGTGTGGAATACGCAATATAGGTCTAACAGCCATGGTTGAGGAGAGATCTCACCGACTTAAAGATACCCCAACGCCTGACAGCCATGAATGTCAAGGGTCCGTATAATTTGCCGTACGAACGATGGCTTCAAATGCTCGGGATCTTCAGCGGACAATATCGGCGACTACGCTGGGACCTCATTTTGAGAGATCCAACCACAAGTGCCGCTCCTTGCTAGAGCTCAGTCACAACAGCAATTGCAGAGACCACCATCTCAAACTGGCAGAGCAGCACAGTCGATTGAAATACCGTCGGAATTGATTTTCCGTACGCGTTTGTAGAAAGTAGAATGCTCTACCGGAATCTGTCCTATTGTGGCGAAAACGACCCGGGAGCTGGCAGAGCGTAAATTGCCACAAAACACGCCAATGAAAACTCACAAACCCTGACACATTGGGACTAGATTTCTTTCCCACGACGCGACGCGGATGAGAATTTGTGTGACGGGTCATTCCAGGTGCCTACGAGGTTAGGCTCCGAAACAACCTCTCCAACTTTCCGTTCCGGATCTCCGCTTCGCTATACCCATTTCTGGCCGGCAGTGAGTCGGTCAAAAGCTCGCCATTTGCTCTCCCGCAGCTTCGTCACTCGACCCGCCTTCACTCCTGTGGGCTTCAGTAACGGAGTATTTGCCTGATTCATTGCGTTCTCAACAAATACCTCCTCCGTTGTTCGGGGCTTAGGCTGTTATCAGATGCCACCCGTGATCCGCTGTCGGCTCGATCCGCAACGCTCGCAGAGCCATGTCTCGTCTCGTCCATTGCACCCGTTGTTAATTCTCTACAATCCTGTGTTTGTAGTCGTCCCGGTTCGCCAGTAGTCACTGGCTCCCGCCGTCCTACATCATATGCTCCCACGCTGGCAGAGTTCAAGTCGCGAGCTGATGGAACACTTATTTCGTTGCATCATCTTAGGTGAATTATTACCCACTGGTAAAAACAAGTGTCTGAAAGAGCTTTCACTGGGAGGCAACTCCCATATTTCGTTTCACTTTTTTCACCTTTGTATGTGAACACAAAAAAGGGACACGATTTTGACCAAACTCCCATTTGCCGTCATTTCTCATGGAGTTACCTTGGATGTACAGTCTATACTACGCATAGTTCAGTGAGTTCATTAGAATAAACCCAATGTTGCTAACAAAATTTCTTTATCATTTGTGGTTTCACCATAATCATCTTATAGGACATGTTAAGTATTAGCTTTTTCACCAGTATAAAATCAAGGTTCCATAGTATTTGTCAAAATCCTCGCGAATCAAACAGCATACTTAAGCGACGGAGGCATTTTCCCTTTCATCAGTTTGTTGGGACTTCAGTGATTCAGTGACTGAAACATTTTGTGCAAGCAGCTCGAGTTTACGACCAACTTCGCCTTGCTTTGGGGGGTAATTCGATAATTACAACTTGTACTGAATAACATTGAGCCTAGTTACTTCTCATATACAACATAAATCTTCCACGGACTGTATAATAACAGTTGATGAGAATGCCAGAAATATCGGAATTCAGTATTCTGTTGAAAGGGTTTCCTTATTATTCTTATGAATTTTGTCGATGGAAAATCTTTACTGAATTACCGACCTTGTTGGACCAATAAGGTTATTCTATTCAGCTAAACGGACAACATACAGTAACGCGGCCACGCAATTACCAATCATCGAGACAGCCTACATGGTGGATGATACCTGTGGAGTCGATTGCCCTGGTTCGTTGGTACACATCCGATCAGCGTAGTACTTCCTTTCTAGGAGTTACTTGTTCACTCTGACCACCTACTCCAGTGAAAATTTAGACTACGTTTACATTTACTTTGTGGAATATCGCGTAACAAAAGGTCTTCACTACTATATCTTGCAAACGGTTAAGCGAACCACCATCTAAGCTGTTCACACACAAACTGGAAGAGAAACGCACACATCCTTCCAAACAAATGGCCAGTGAATAATAGGCAAAATATCTGGTGGAAACATTGATGGTCCAAATGTCACAAATGTGCCTATAAAGAGAGTGTAATCTGCGTTCATTATAACCATAGACTCAACAGGACGCAACTTCTGAAGGCGCTGGATAGACAGTTCACTCTTTTTGGACTTGCAACTAGCGCGGATTTCACCTGCCCACTGTGGAAGTGGAAATCTTGACCCTGATTTGACAAGGTCATAATTAAAGCCACCGGACAATTGTCACCGATGAGCCCCGAAAGAACGAAACAGTGGTCCTACGTATTTTCCGTTAGTGTGATGCTGGTATGTGGTGTGACTTATTATCATGAGCCAATGCCTGTGGGGCGATGCAAGTGCCTCGTGTGTAAACGAACGAACCATGATTTGTTGGCCGTGTGTGCACAGTACAGCCTTGTCCTCTTACATGGTTGGCGGCATCCGGTTTCGGATTTGCCTGTCACTGTGGCAAGCCACAGGACGCCTGCGCCTATAGAGGGACCATGAATGGCTTGCGCTGCACCATCAACAGCTCCATTACCACACCTTATATCCGGTGTAAATCCGAAGGAATAATACCGGGAGGCATTCGGATGGGAGCCACGTTTCATCAACGGAGCCGGCCCACACTCCTTCACAGGCAAATACAAGCACGCTGTATTTGGGGAATCAAACGCACACAAGGCGGTGGCTGGACCTTAGTCCGATCCACACTGAGTGCATGAAACCACTCTTTGAGCCTAGCACGGCCGCATGGACCAAGCACCCCGTCCCCTCCAGCAACGACCAACTGTCTCCTGGATCCGGTGTGGACGAGATAGTGTGTAATAGACAGGTAGGCACCTTTTCAACATGCACATCAACCGCAGCCACACCGGGATATCAAACAACTGCCATTCACTTTAAACGACAAGCTGAAATAAAATAAATCCATTAATGCATACAGATACGGTGACATAACTCTTCCCGAAATTACCATCTGAAGTAAGTTGGTTAGCAACGAATCCGCGATAAGTAAGAAAGGTCCACAAGTTACTTAAAAATGCTACAAACGCAACAAAGTTCCCGAAGATAAGCGCAATTAGCGTAAGCAATGTGGCTAGTTAATAGAAGATTATTCAGGTAGGCAAAACAAACCAACTAAAATGGAAAGAAATTTATCCAGCTTAAAAAGACCTAGTTTAAGTGTAAGTTGATTTAGCTCAACTGTGGTGAAGAAGCATCAAGAATGCAACATCAGCCTCAGCATGGGGCACTGTCCTCTTACACATAGTGATCTTAAATACAATAGCATGACTGGGTCCAGTGGAAATTAATTGAACCATTTCACTCTCCTTACAACTCACTAGCAGGGGCTTTTAAATGCGAAATTTCGCTGCTGCCGCTCAGATCTTAAGTCCATTCTGATGTTGAAATTAATGCCAACGGGGGCGGAGAGGTGTTGGTAACATAGTCATTGATGATAAAGATGGTAACAACAAAACAGTATGTTCACAATTGAGTAGTAGTGTGATTTGAATGGTACAAACAGAAATTCATAACATTTCGTTTCGGTCAAATAGCCATTAAATGGCTGTCATTAATGAGCATTCCATCTGGCCATTGTGAGGCTCGAAAGCGCAATTCGGGTGTGACCAGTCAGATAGAATGCGCAATGCTGACGATTCCCAAATGAATGAAACGGTCGTACAGTGCTTTGACCCGTGTGTGATTACTGTCTAACTACATATGTGCTGAATTTCCACCCATACCATGCGACTCCCTCTACTACTTCCTTGTAATCAGTACGCAAAGCATTCTGTGTATAATGTCATAGGCTAATTGACGGCTTGACTTTGGTAGGCTCATCGCTTGGTCAGGGGGCTACCTTGTCCCCTGCACGGTAGTAAGGTGCAAGGCACTGGATATTGAGCGACGCTGTATCACATCTAGTGACAGTCACGATGGTCATTGCCGTCCCCCGTAGTTCAGTGGTGTCAAGCACAGACTGGGAACAGTTGATTTTCGGATTTGAGCCCCACAGCGGTCAGACGGAAGGCGCACTGCTGAAGATTCCCTAACGGAAGAAACGACCATACCGTGCTTTCCCGAACGTGTGAGGACTGGCTGGCTGAATCCAGATGTGATAATTTTCTACTTGTACCACTAGAATCCCTAACTACTCCCTTACAAGACAGTACGTTTTGTGCTTGTGATGCTTGCTTACAACACCGCAAACGGTTTCGAGAAACCGTCATACAGATTACATTTACGGTGGCTCCATAAATTGAATCAAAATTCAAAACAACTTTCGTGTTCACCTGAGATGGCTCGTGCGGAATTGGGATCGCATATCAAGTGATCTGAAATCAACAGTGAACAGTGAACCGAGTAGGCTTGTAACAGTTGAATATTCTTAGAAAGTGACGCACGAAAACACCAACAAGTAGGTAGAGACAGGTCAGAACCTAGACAGAAAAAGGTGAAGGATTTCGCATTGAGGCGGTAGCACTTTCGTTTATCAAACTGCAATATAACAGCCCGTAAACAACAAGAAGCGAGAAAACAAAGGAATGAGGGACATCTTGTACATCTTGTTTGTCGTGAGAAAACGGCAGAAGTTTTCGATGATATTTTAGATATGTGATCTTGACACCACATTTTAAAACAATAAAATTCGAGTATGGCGATGACAGACTAAAGGAAACTGGTATATGCCTTCAGTGTAATTCGGCACTTGTGTTCAGTTGAATCACCACATCCGATAACCAATTCCACTCTCAGTGGGAGGCAAAATTGGAAAAATGGTAAGATTGCTTCGTTTCTCCCATGTTGACCAATTCAGTATCCATACAGATGGTAGCGGAAGAAGTAGGGCTGGCGGGGAAGAAACTGAATAAGTTTGCAACTTTGTTAGTTTGACCATTTGATCCGTGCACGCAAACACGCGCAGCAAAACAAGCTCACATTACGGCACTTCGAACCAGTGCGCACGCGTGCGTGAACGCGGGCTGCATGAGACCTCTAGCCAACAAGAGGTGGTGGGTGGACCCAGTTGTCGTGACAACATCCACAATCCTGGCACCTGTGGGAAGTCCCAGCCGCCTAGCCGCCCTTCTGACCGACTGGTTTGTGGGAACAGAAAATCAGGACTTCGTGGACTGAGTTCACAGGCTGGTAACACAAAACGTCGGGAAGCAACGTGCTTTCCTCCCAACCCCTCGAATTCACTGGATTGTCGGAGACGATGAGAACTCAGCTAAATTGCATTTCTCCTGCAACTCACCGATTGAGACAGCTCAAAAGACTTCTTCTGACTCAGAGAAAGGGTGTGCAGAAGGTGTTATACTTCAAACAGCGCATCAGCAAATCACAGCTCAAAGTTCCGAGCTGTTCTGCCTAAAAAACTATCGCCTCCACTCTCCAGATATCATCGAAACCTCATCATCTACCTACTGGGCAATGCATGTAAAAGAACCCGTCGCAGAAGGTTGCTCCAAATGAGCCAATGTCGCTCGGTATACATGATGGTACGCTAGCCCAGAAGGGCGAACATGGTTCGTAGGAAGTGGTCACTAGTGTCCGAATTTGGTCAGACATTTTAAGAATTTGTAGCAATTAGTCCTCCCCCTCCCCAAGAAAATTGAACATTGCAGTGAGAAGACAGAAGTCGGCAGACACACATTTCTTACGCTCTCCTCAGTGCCGAAAACTGTAACCTGGAAGCACGAACAACGAGAAGATTGTGCAAACTAAATAGGACAAAAGCAATACGAAAAACAAAGAAAGACGTGCCTCTATGTCCATGGTAAGCTGAGGTTGACTGACACTTGTTGTTGAAAGGAAAGCACCGGTTCACTTCGGTTTATTGCGAGAGCCTCAGCAAATTGCAGGATCCGCCAATTGGTGTGACAGCAGAATTTTGAATACCGTGCTTACCTTGATCAAATGACCTGAGGTCGGTGGCATAGCGACTGCATTTGCTACCCGAGGCCGTGGTAAAATATTTTGCCTCCCCCTGGCATTTGTAAATCTGGGAACCCACAAAAGCGGCCCAAGGTAAAATGCGCATTGGTTTTCGATGAAATAGCTGATGGTTTGGGACACTGAGGTAACTGTAATGAAAATGACCAAAATGGGACAAGTCAGGGATCGCTGGGAAGAACGTTTGTACAGAGGTGATATCTGGAGCAAAGATTTTGGTGGCCACATAGATTAATATAAAAACATTCAACCCTCAAAGTCACTGTAAATATTTGGTACCGAACAATAAACGGTAGCGAAAATGTCGCCCCCTGTCACATGCCGCCCCGGGCGGACTGCTCCCCATCGCCCCATTGCTACGCATTTGCTGAGGTCAATAAGGGCTTGGTGATCGGAGATTCCGGTGGCTTATGTGCACGTGTAGTCTGCGTTTAGACCGTTTGTTGTGATATCTCGCATTGAACCCATTTGGGCACATGCTCCTTCATCTGGAAACTCGAGGTCTCATCGGTTATACTTATGTAACTAGCTCCTCAGTTACAAACGATTTGGTATATGCGTTGACAGTTAGGCACCATATGCAGAGTTTCCCTTAAGAGAGCTAGCGGTAGCCTGTGATTTCGGTCGATGATAGCAACTTCAGCAGCATCGAACCTGCTCTATGTGACTGAGACCAGGTGCCTGGTAGTCCTCACTGTAGCTATGTTACCTTTAAAAAGCAGATCTAAGAATAACTTCTTAGTTACGGTTGGTAACAGGTCTCACATTCCGCTGAGTTGGCTGTGCTTTTCGATGAAACAGCGAGGGTAGCTGTTTGCACATGTGTGTGTTTGCACATTGTGTATTAGTAATCAGCTCTATTTCATTAACCAGGCAATCCGTCGAACACATTCGTCTGGCACGAATGAACAAGGTCTTCACGAGCGTCCATCTGTACCGGATTGGCGTGAAATTAGTGAGATGCAGATACTGGCCGGACCAGGTTGCCTTTCGCTGGACAGATCTTTTAACTTGCACGTTCGCTCTGCGGCTGATGTGAATGTCTAAAAATGAAAGGCTGTTCCTCTGTGCAATGTTGCAGGTGATTTCCAAGTTGGTGTGCAGAGCATTTAAACGCATCACTATTAGCGTTAGCTGCCGCTCTGACGAACAAAACGCCAAGCTGTCATCCAGATATCGTTTTGTAGTATGGCAGCTGAGCTAGCTCTTTGGATGTCCCTCTACAAACAAAATAAAAATTCCGCTCTAATGGGGCATGTGGCTATCCCATAAATTCATCAAGGACAGCAGTCGAAGCCTCTGAGATGCTTGGACAATAGAAAAAAAGTTGAAATCACTGATCACTGAGCAGTCTGCTTGTTCGCCGAGGATGATAAAGTACTGTACACTGTTTGGCGCTGTAATTTACCAATCAACCTTCCGTAAAATAGCGCAAAACTCGCTAGTAGGGTGTTGCGCCAAGTGGCAGATGACTTTAACCCCTGAATACTCAGAAGCATTGTATTTCCTGCAGTAACTTGCATAGAAAGATAGGAAAACGCATGCTACATGATGGTATCGTTACACACTCACTGCTCATCTGCAGCTGAGCAACATATCAAGTAGTGTCGGGACAAAAAGCGATAGACTGAACTTGGATCCATCACGAACTCCAAGGAAGTGTGAGTGTAAGAACCAGTTGCTTTTAAATGCGTAGGGTTGGACGATGTCGGTTTGTAACTAGTGTCTCGGAGAACTGAAGGATACTGGTGTTTGTGTTTTGGTAGACGATAGTAAACGCCTAGCTTGGGTCGAACTTATGGCTCGTTTCAATTAGGTGTTTGATGGTCGGAGTCAGATCTTTAGTTCGTCGACACAAGTCCCACTTTTGATTGCTTGTCATGGTGGTGATGCGATTTGAAATGCACTCGCCAACACTTATGACCTGAGTGCTGCTGGGTTAGAAGAAGGTGCCATCCGATGAAAGCTGCGTTTGTGGTGCATTTGTTGTGTGTAGCTCACTTGCTCGGCGAAGAAACAAAGTTATCGCAGCCATCGCTAGACTGGTGGTTCCCAAGTAGTGTTCGCGCCCGTTCCCAGAATATTTTAGTTGTAACATCCACAAATTATGCAACTAGTGCATCAACACATACAATGGCTCTTACGTATCTTTCACCAAATGGCTAGCTGTGTGGAGTTCACACGTGTAGCGACACCGGAAATTCCTGACATCACCTTTTTAAAAAGACAATCTTTTTGTGGCAAATACCTTGAGTCGCACAAGACTGTGAGCAGCGATTCTCGTACGGGCTCTAAAATATAGGATATACAGTGTAGTGACCAACACTAGGAAGATATCACAGGCACAAATGAATTTTTGTTGAGGAAAGCGCTAGGTGTGAAAAATTCACTCCAAAAACTCCATCTAACAAGAGTACACAGGAGGTGCAATAGAAGGTAGAATCGCCCACGTATCAAGTTTGATTGCTGTTCTCTCTCAATGCTGAAATCTACGACCGATCTATTTCACTCATACTTAGACTGTTCCGGTAAATACAGCTTGCATGTGGACGACTATCTGATTTGGAAACTGGCTGCGAGGAACCTCACTTAAATACAGCTTGCGTTGAAGTGAAACATTACTCGTAGCGGCTGATGACTTATGCCTTTGTCACTGAGCGAAAGCTCCAACAGCAGCGATTGACACACAGTTTAGTGGTTAATCGTTGAACCTTAGAGTACCCGCCTTTTGTGCGGATTTGGGCACCGTTTCAACTGGAGCCACGGTTTAGAGGTAGGTATATGCCATACCTCTCCGTGATTAATGACGAGATGGTAAGACGAATTAAATTACTACCCGCAATAGATACAGCACCTTTATAGAACGATATAAACTGACGGCATGTCGAACAAGAACGAAATCAGAGAGCCAATGTGTGAGTGATGGTATCCAGACTAGTAATTTTGTGTAACAGATGTTACAAAAGGAATACTAAATGTACCTTGCAAGAATAGTTGCGTAAACATAGTATATCAACAGCAGGTTAGAAATGAAACAATTCCTCACCTCCTTTCTGGAAATTTGGAGCAACTCATTATCCAATACCTTGCAAATGTCAACGGAGTTCGCTTCTACCATCCCGTTCATCTACCGCCTCCTGTTACTACACGCATGAACACTGAAAATGAGTACGTTTCCTTTACCGATTGCCAAATTCACCAGAGCCGCAGCCCAGTGTTCCTCGGGACAAATTTCCGTAGAAACTATGCCCGTCATGGATGGAGGTTCAAACTACACTCCAAATACCGCCCTGACCCAACAACTTTCGGCCACTTACTAGGAACTCCCATAAGCCCCCAACTCGAGGTGTGCCTGTCAACAAGACTGTGCTACTTTTAGATATGGTAGCTCGCACGTCACGCTGTGGATCATTTCGTTTGTGGAATTCACCCCCATGCCTTGAGAGATTCCTCTATTTATATATGCATAAAATTAGGTGGGTGAACACTCTGCAAGTATAGTTCAGCCCCATTACGTCACTGTCAACTTCCTCCCAAGTTCTCTAGTATAGAACTCACCTTTTCATCTCGATCGCACTTAGCCGCAGTATTTTCCATAAAATCCTAATCCCCATCCTCCATCACCGCTAGTTATTCAACACATGACAGTCCCAGACATGATGATATAGAGGGTTGATTGAATAATAGGTTATGTAGGCGCATGGATCATCCCCTTTATGATGGTACGCTCAAAGTGGGGCTCATCAATGCCGGTTCTCCAGTACATAGTATGTACTTGCTCCGATGCTTCATCACCCATCAGCAACCTCGTATCCTTCTTATTACCGAATTGTTGTGTGCGAGTGAGAATACCGACCATATTATTGTTATCCAAGGATATTATTTCTTTCGAAGGACCACTATCATGGTAAGAGAGATGGTTGTATCATTGACTGTATGAACAACGTAGGTGTTTCACAATATGGTGACGCGAATTCTAATCTCCTGATGAGTCCATTTGGATAACAGAATCCTTGGGTACTAACAGGATGCTGATTGGTTGTGTTTATTTACTACCAAACTCTTGACCCCTTGAAAACAGATTGCTTCAGAATTCGATGAGACATGCCTATACAATTCCTGTTCGCTTTAAGGTAGTTGGAGGGGATATCAACTCACCAAACATTTAGTGGATTAGGTGTAAGGGTACGGGGAAGTAAGCTAGAAAATTGACGTGCCTGCTTGGGGAGGCTAGACACAACATATAACATCTCCCACACGGTTGCCTAATAAACTCAATCTCGTATTCACTGCTGCTTCAATAGTTACTGTTATCGACGTACTGAAGTGGTCTCCAACCATTTTATCGTCGCGGACCGGTCAACGTTGGATAATTTTACGGCGACCTACTGAGGGGGGTTGATTGTTTATATTTTCAATTGTTTAAGTCAACAACTTTATTTTATTTGTAGTTAAACATATCAAAAAATACAATACAGTTACACCAAAAATGCATGTGAAGGGACTTAAACTGTTAACTCATTAAAACGTCAGATCAGTGATAATCCTGAGCTTGTTTCTCTACAACGAGACTATTCCATCTGGGGGTAATAGGAGACAATGTTACCCGAAGTGTGTTGCTTTTGTTCAGTTTATTCTGCTGTTCTGTTTCCTTGGTGTCACTGCAGAAAACCGCTTCAAATAGATAGGATGTCGGAAATGGCAATAGAGGTTTAAGTGCTGTAGCATTCTGTGGGTAATTCGCCATGACTTTGATTCAAGATACCGTCGTCCTTTGCAACCTCTAGCAGTTGATCTTCTTGCACAGACATGCTAGATTCGTCTGATTTGTTGACCAATGGTTTGTGGATCTATTCCTTACCAGTTCGTGGGTCTTCTGTAGTTGGGAAGTAGCGCTCGAAGTCACTTAATAACAAAGATAGGTGTTCGTACACCAACTGGGAGAATGAATCCTCAGGGTCAGTCCCGCCATGTCCAAAATCCCCCTGTTTACGCACCTATTCCACGACTCCAGTTTGCTTTTAAATATAGCTACTTTTTCCTTCCAAGTTGAAAACAGTTGTCATTTCCCTCAGAAGGGACAGATTAAGTTCACTAAACCGGCTGAATATATCGCACAGGCAAGCCAGGTTTGCGTCTCAAACCTTATCACTGAAATGTGCTGCAATCGGTGGATTCTTTACGGAGAGCAGTCTTTGCAATGACTCTCATAATTCAAATACTCTGGTTAGTGATTTTCCTCTGGAGGACCATCTTATTTCTGTGTACAAGAGAAGGCATCTGTGCACTGCTTCCATCTGCACACAAAGCTGCTCAAGCAGACGTCAGTTAAGGGCGTGTGCTTTGATGTTGTTAATAACTCCAATGACATCAATCAACATGCTGTTAAATTCCGGTGCCAGTTTTCGGCTTGCCAGTGTTTCACTGTAATACAGTGCGTAGATTGACTCTCAGGCGCAATCTTCTTAATCCGAGCAGTTACACCGGACCGTCGTCCGGTCATGGAAGCAGTTCCGTTTGGGCATTTGCCGACACAAAAGGGCCATTTTACGATAAATCGGAATACTTGTAGCTCGGGCTGTCCTGATATATAACCGCTCAGGGACTCGAACAGTTCTGCCCCTGTGGTTTTGGTTGGCAAAGAGAGGACACCTACCGAAACCTCACGCACATTACCTACCAAAAATACGACACATAAACAAGTAGTATTGCCTTGCTGTCGATAGCTGTAGGTTTGTCAACATGTAGTGCACACCATGGCGATGTATTAATCCTCTCCAACAATTGTGTTTTCAGCTAGTTCCTCAATCCGCCTAGGCACAGTGATAGCCGAAAAGGACACATGTGCTATCTTTTAAACAGCACGCTCTCCTAAATGTTCATGGCAATGGTCTTTAGGGGAGAGCAGGATCAATTATTCACCGCTAGTGAATGGATTTTTGGCCTCAGCAATACAGCTAACCACCAGATACGATGCCTTCAGTGCATTCTTTATTTATGGAGTGGCCCACAGAAATTTCTTCCGTCCTTCGTACTCCCGTTTCTTTCTTTCCAAATAACCCAGTGGCTTGTTTATAAAGCTAGGGTGCTTGGCGTTCAATTGGCGAAGTAGTTCTGAAGGTTTCTGCTATAATTGCCTAGACCCTGATACGATTGTCACTGGCACGGTTGGAGCACACCTAAGGTAACGGCTTGGAACGCTGGCCAATCGAACGGATTTCCGCTGACCTGATGGCGCTGCTGGTCCGGGGTACGCGCTGGTGAGACGGAAACTGAGCGAGCGTGAGAACGATCCCAGCCGCAGGTATTCGGGTAGACGCTGCTCCCTCGGAACGGACGCACACGAGAGGGGTTACGGTGGACGCGCGCTAGTGAATTAGACGCGAAAGCTGCCCGGCTAACGACGCACACAAAAGCACGTGAACCGACTCACTCCCAAATAAGGCGAAGAGGAAGCAAGACAGGCGGTCCTCTGAAGGCGCTTTTACGACCAACAAAGGGCGAATCAAGCCAATGCAATGAGTTATTAAGTTAGGGAAAATTGCTACCCCGACGGGCTGATAGTTTGTAAAGGAATATTGTCAACAGGTGCGCAGTCGGGCCGCGTCTCTGCGTGGCTGAACACTGCTACGTTGTGGGGAGGAATTGGACCTCGTTTTCCACAGCCATTATGCCGGAATTTCTGGTGCGTTTTTGCGGGGACATTTGACGGGCCCGCAACAGTTTCCTTTCCTCATTAGAGAGCTGGTCACGGCAAATTATGCGAAGCGGTGTTGGTGTGTGGGAATCACCTATCCCGGGGAATCCATATTCCAAATAGGACTCATGGTATTGTCTGAGAAATGTTATGTTTCTCTGAGGTTGAAGGATCTTCTCTCTTTTCGCCGGGTTTTTCCTCGTTGCCAAGGCAACTGTTTAGGTGGGGTGTTTCCTACTCATTTTTGCTTATTTGTGCGTTAAATTTGAGCGCTCAACTGACCGAGAAGTAACTTGAAAAATAAAACCATTAAATTCATTTATTAAATGTGGACGAAAAAATGGCAAAAATGAAACACAATATACACGCACACCAAGCACCGTTACACATGAGGAAGTACCGGTTAACAGAGAGAATAGCGACACACCTTCTCACCACCAAAATACAATGTCACTGCCGCTCGCAGCCGCTCAGCTCCCAGTTAACCTCTTGTCCATTGAAAGTCGCATAATTCCAAGAGAAATACCTTGAAGTAAATAAAATGAAAATAATTAAATGTTTCTTGGGCGTTCCAGTAGCATTTGACCCACGGACTGGTACCAGTCCGCGGCCAGGGGACTGGGGACCGAACTGTTGACCGAACACTGAACTGTCTACATAGTAATGACCATAATGTTGTCAGTCGCAAAATGTACACTTCAGATACTCCTAAGGCACTGTTGAAACACATAAGTAAATTTATTAGTAGGGGCTGGGGAAAACTGCTACCTTGGTGCGTTACTTATGATTGGACCGATTTCTGCCTTCTAACCCAAACGTGTCTTTCCAAGTACTTTCCGAGAACATGTATCAATGCATCGAAACACTGTCGTCTTCACCAGCCTAAACTTGAAATAAGTCGCAGGTACAGGAAAAATAGCACAAAATTTAAGATAAGAGTAATTTGTAAAAAGTATTAACCAACCAATGACTTTGGAGTACTACTCAGGCATCATTGACTTTTAATAAAAAAGGAAAACCTGAGAATCCTTCGTCTCAAGAAAGAAGAGAATGAAATCATGAAAAGCACTAGTCTAGTATATGAAATAACATAACTACTGAAAAGCGGAGCAACACACAACAAAACCCACAGCTACAACTTATCATTCCTAAGTGTGTTCTAATCGATACTCCTGCAGCTGGAGCTAAAGATTTTAACAGTTGCTTTGCCGATTCTTTTACTACTGCGAAAGTTACCCACCGGGATTACCCCACACAATACTGAAGGCCATGCATCTCCAACGTAGATTTCGACACTGGTTCTATGAAGTGTCAAATGACCGCCATAAAGATTGCATTTCATCCAGATCCAGATGGAATCCCTCCAGTACTTGTAAAGTACGGTGGGCATGAAATCCCCTGCTTACTGCTGAAGTTGTTTACTACATCAATGGCATCTAGCTTTTATCCCGATCAAAGGAACCTGACGATAGTAACATCCGGCCATAAAACCGGGCCTTGATATAACGTTAAAAACTAGCGGCTCATAACTCACAGTGCTAGAATTTCCAGAATCATGGAGCAACTAGTTAAAAATGAAATTATTAGATTCTTACATCAAACAAGCTTTTGTCACCATTACAGTACAGAATTCTACAAAAGCGTTCAAGTACCACTTACCAACTGGATTTCTTTGCTCACTTAACGAAATGGAAAGTCTCGGGTAGGGCCTGTATTTTGCTACACTTAGACCTTCAAAAGGTCTTCCAAGAGTTTCCTATAAAACACTTATATATAAACTTCAAAATAAGGTAATCAGACTCTCCCTAATATCATTATTAGAAGCTTACTTCTTTGGTTGAATGCAGATACTCAAGATAGGCGGGTATCTATCGGCAACAAGAAATGTTTTCTTGCATTACCTAAATGACCTGTGCCCTGAAATAAGAAACGGAAGACATCACCTGTTTGCAGGAGATATAAAAATATTGTATGCCACTGAGTCCAAAGTTTGCCACTTATACCTGAAATGCAAAGTGACCTAGTTTCACTAGAGGAATGGTGTGTCGAATCTTCCATGAACTTGTCAACATATAAATGCAGCATCATGTGCTATGGATGCAGCTTTGCACCGGGATGTTTGTTTTGCATGGTATTCCATTCCCTTCATGTGAATCGATAAGTGATCCAGACCTGAATCAATCAGGTACGTTGAATCTCAAGGAACGAGTCACGAATACAGCGGATAAAACGCGACAAAATGATGTTGCTAACAGGCGAAGTTAAACTCCTGTCCTTCAAACTGTATGCCAGACCATAATTAGAATACTGTGCCACCATAGATTAGGAGAGCCAACATACGTGCAATCAAAGTTGCACTGTGGTTTGTTACGAAAAAGCGGTTGTGACAAGCACTGCCCACTGTGACTCGAAGTTTTAGCGGGTACAGGTTTTGGTTAACAACTTAGAGGCCCCGGGTTCCTGTGCCTGCTGTCTCACCCTGATGAGGTCAAACAAGTGCAAACATGATGCAGCGTTTTTGAACGGCAACACACAATATTTATAAGCGGCGGCCCCAGTGAGCGAGTTGCCGAAGTTTCACCTTCATGCGAATCGCATATTACATTTAGCTAGCACGTCGCAACCCATTCACACAGTCAATGCGTCAAACTCACCCCTCCAATCAACAGTGTAGCCTTTTTACACTTAAACATCCCTAGCCTAGCGTTTTTAGCCGGTTGAAATATTCTAGCTAGCTTTCTGATAAGCATTAGTCTGACGAGGATTATAGAAAACACATCTATTCGCCGAAGTACATGCATGCTACTTCTTTCAAGTACACATTAACATTCCTCCAAATCGTGTTACATGTAAGCGTTTTCAGTGAGGCCACAAAAGCTCCAGGAGATCAGTCTAAAGAGCCACGTTGGTCTGTAGCGGTAAGATGAATGCTGGTCAGCCCTTTATTTGCCTGAATTCGTTGGATTACTACAAGTCAGCTGGCTGCCGAGTGACCCCGAAACGGCCATTCCGCTCAAATCACATGCTCTCCACAACCAATGATATCCCACACCGATTTGTTTGAATTTTGACATAATAATCGCCGTCAGTTGTAAGAATAACAACCTTACCTGGGAAAGTTATTGAACCAATAGTGCTTTTCATTTTAGCAAATGTTCTCAATAAGTACGTACTTAAACCAGTTGATTCTACCAATTATGCTCTCTTTTCGAATGGCTAATTCTAGCCTATTCTTTCGAAGCTTTTTTCCGAAGACCGAATACGAGCATCGTGGCCAATGTGTTAAAGCGCTCAGCTGATGATTAATGGTAGTGAACGGAGCTGAAACAATCAGGTAAACGGTTGTCAGCTGGGACCCACAACAACCGCATAGTTCATATATATATATATATATATATATATATATATATATATATAATATATATATATATATATATATATATATATATATATATATATATATATATATATATATATATATAGTCGATTCCGGTTAATCGGACCACCGGTTAATAGGACCAGCCGCTTATTCGGGCCAAATTCTGAAGAACCGAAACGAATCCTATTACGCTAGCCTAATTTTAGCCGCTTATTAGGACCAGAATTCCGCTTAATCGGACCAGACGATAGAAGGTGGCAGGTAACAGAGGTGTTAAAATCAAGTTCTGTGCCTGGATGTCTGGACTAAACCCACAGCTCATATGTCGGGCAAGAAAGCGTATCATTCAGTTACGGCAATCCGAGTTGGCCTTTGGATAAACTGAACTGTGGCAACCTTGAGGCACATTTATCTAATTGGCTTCAGAACCGCCCGAAACTGACTGTAGTTTCCGACACTTGTAGGCGGAGCGAAGACATACATGCTTGTTCACATGTCGTTAACCGCTCGATCGATGTACCGCACGTCCATTGAGCCGAATGCCCTGAGCCCGCATTGCGGGCCTACTCTCGAGCACGACAAGTGATCGCGGACACACAGGTCCGGCAAATCATAGGACAGCAGGTGGCTAGGTCAACCATAGAAATACCCGGGAGACAGACCCGAGTTCACCTCAGTGAACTGTGCGTGTCTTGTTGCATGTTAAGAAAATGCCACGACGGGACTTGACGTTAGCTGAGAAGATTCGTTTCCTAGATCAGATCAAGGAACAGGGACCAACCACTAGTCAGCGTCGATTGGTGGAAATTACCTGCTTGGCAAAATCTACAATATCGCGTCTGATAAAACAAGAGAAAGATCTGCGAGAAGAATGGGCACAATGTGAAGGACGACGAGGTACTTCCCAAAAACGGAAGCGTGAGGGCAAGGATCCAGACGTCGATGAGGCCCTTAATGATTGGTTTGCCTTTGTTACTGGACGAGCCGTGCGAGTAAGTGGCCCAATGTTAAAGTACAAAGCAGAAGAACTCGCTAAAATGCTGGGCCACGAAGATTTTATAGCTACGGACGGCTGGTTGTCTCGATGGAAATCTAGACATGATGTAAAATTTAAGAAAGCACATGGTGAGAAAGAAAGTGCCAATAGCGCTCGAGCTGAAGAATGGAAATCAACAAAACTACCAGAGCTTCTTGAAAAATTTCCAGCAGATGACATCTATAATGCTGATGAAACCGGGTTGTACTATAGGGCTACACCGGACGGCTCCTTAAGTTACAAACATGTTACTCTCTCTGGCTGCAAAAAAGCAATGGATCGCGTAACTGTCTTGTGCTGCTCAAACATGTCCGGAACAGACAAGAGGAAGTTGCTGGTTATAGGAAAATGTGCCAAGCCTCGGTGCTTTAAGGGACTCAGAATGGACAGTTTACCAGTTGTGTATCGTGCGAACAGAAATGCATGGATGAGCTCTACACTTTTTAAAGAATGGGTGAAGGATTGGGACACAGAGCTACAACGCCAGTCGAGAAAAGTCTTATTACTTCTAGACAATTGTGCAGCACATTCAAATTTGGATTTCTTGAAGAATATCCAGATGGAATTTCTGCCTCCCAAGACCACATCTTTGATACAGCCAATGGACATGGGCATCATAAAAAATTTGAAGACCTTTTATCGTTCAAGGTTGGTGAATTACATCCTTGAATCAATTGAGGAAGGCTTGCTGACCTCATCCTCGACGGCCGGAGAAATCAGTGCAAAGGTCAACATTTTGCAAGCCATTACATTCGTGGCCGAAAGTTGGCGAAAAATGAGCAGTGCGACAATTCGGAACTGTTTTTCTCACTGTGGCTTTAAGGATATTGTCTCGGAGATGGATGTGGATATGGTGGTTGTAAATGAACATGACGGCGAGAATGTGGAGCTGAAACATGTTGAAAATTACGAAGAATTTTTGTCAATCGACAACGAACTTCAACTCTATGATGGAAATGAAGAATGCGATGCTGCCATTGTTGCTCGAATAGCAGCGAAACACACGACAGCAACAGAAGACCATGGAAGTGATGAAGAGAACCCTAACGTGTTGATGCCAGTCACAAAACAGGATGCAAGGAAATGCATTGAAACATTGCACCGCTATTTCATGCAGGAAGGAAATGAAGGTAGTCCTATTACTGCGTTACATGTTTGTGGTGATTTTGTGCGAATGCAGTCTGTTAAAAGAATGCGTCAAACCACACTGGATACGGTCTTCAAACGCTGAATGGAATTCGGTAATCCCTTTGTATAAAACTGTACTTCGCATGCTGAATATCTTGTAGGTCGTTACGAAGAATTTGTTTGTAAATTTCTTTTTCAGTGAACAAAGTTCGTTATCAAAGCAGTTCTTTTTTGTGTGTTTGCCATAAATATATGCCGCCAATACAGGTCATAATAGTAGTTTCCTATGTTATGTATAGCACGTCCCATCTTGTTACATCGGGTAACTTCGGTTAATCGGACCAGCCGCTTAATAGGACCAAAATGGTCTGGTCCCGATGTGGTACGATTAACTGGAATCGACTGGATATATATATATATATATAGTTATTTATTTATTTATTTATTCACAGCCTGTTAACAGACATTGTGCCATCAGAACCACGGCAGAAGAAAAAAGTGAAGAAGACGGGAACACTAATGCGATTAAAAAACATGGGAAACGATTTTTTAGTTTTACACACGCCATTTTGTATTTTTGTTTTGTTTCGTGAGTTTTGTGTGCATCAAAGGGATGGTGAAATTGCGTAACAACATTGCCGCCACTGATGTCTGTTGCGGGCCATGACGTTCAATGTTTCTAACCACAGCAATTCAGCATCTCGTAGCCCCCAACCTGGAAGGCGGACTGGTCCGACTGCCGCCAAATTTGAGGTCGCCTTCTTCATACTCCTTCTCCACGTCATCGGCTGTCCACCGAGGCACTTTTTCCAATCGGTCCCTGGGAGTGCAAATAGCGCTCGACGTGGAAGACGATGGACTGGCATGCGCAGAACATGCCCGAGCCAGCGCATGCAATGTCGGAGAATAACGTCCTGAAGACTGGCACTATTCGCCCCAAGCACGCGGTCCCTCACCTCTGCGTTGCTTACGTGGTGTTGCCACCATACCCTAGCAATCCTTCGTAGACAGCGATTATCAAAACTGATAGCCGCTTCGCATCTTCCGAGCGAATAGGCCTAGTCTCACAGCCGTACAAGAGTACTGCACGGACGGAAGCATTCTACACCCTGCCCTTGGACTTGAGACTGACATCACGACGACGCCAGAGATGTCTCAGTTTGATGAATACAAGGCGGGCCTTTGAAATCCGTTGTGAGACTCCATCTCCAACACAGCCACCAGCAGTGATGCAACTCCCTAGATAAGCAAAGCAAGGGACTTGCTCCAGAACATGTCCAGCAATGGAGAGCGCGGGTTCAGGTACCTGCCAGTCCTGGAGCAGCGTTTTACATTTTCCCGGAGTGAAGCATAGGCCGTACTTAGACGCCTCCATCGCCAAGCGGTCCAAAGCGCTCTGGACAGATTGTGGGTCGTACCCCAGCAAGGCGATATCATCGGCGTAGTCCAAGTCCGTTAATTTGTCTCCAGGGAGGAGCTCAACACCGCAGTCCTGGACACCTTCTAGTGCACTTTGGAGAACATCTTCGATGGCGAAATTGAAGAGGAAAGGTGAGATAGGGCAACCTTGGCGAACACCGCTGGTCACAGGAAATGAAGAGGAGTGCGTGCCGTAAGCCCTAACTTTGCCCGACGTGTGGCTGTAAAGTACTTTCGGGATGGTTACAAACTTGTCGGGCACACCTTTCTTCAGTAAACAGTTCCATAACTCAGATCTATCTACTGAAGCAGATGCCGCTCGGATGTCCAAAAACACTACGATTGTTGGCCGCCGGTTGATGTGACGAAGTTCGAGAACTTGCCGAAGCGTGAAGATTTGGTCGATACAGCCGCGGCCTGGACGAAATCCTGCTTGTTCTTCTCGGGAAAACTCCTCTCTAGTCGTTGAAAGCCTGCCAAGTAGGACAGACACGAAGATTTTGGATGCGACAGAGATTAGGGAGATTCCGCGGTAGTTGCAGCAATCGGCGCGGGAACCCTTCTTGTGAATCGGAACAATGACCGATTCTCCCCCTGAGCTCGGAACCTTCTCCTCAGTCCGAACTTTCGTGAACAGCGATAGGATTTCGCTGATAAGTACACTCCCACCATCTTTGAATAGAGCCGGTGGTAGGTTGTTGGGACCTGAAGCCTTGTGGCGTTTCAAAGATTGGACTACATTTCGAATCTCTGCTTCATTTGGGGGGGGGGGCTTTGGGGACAGGCAAAGCGTCATACATTGGGATTGGAGGTGCCACAGGGGGCTGTGCTGGGTGGTTGAATTGAAGAGCGAAATGCTCTGCCCAGCGACCCAGTCGCCTGTGAAGGTTGGTGATCTTCGCGCCGTCTGCCTCGCAAATCGTCTGGCTGATAGCTTTGAAATTGCAACCAGTGGCCCTGATGATGTAAAACAGACGGCGGAAGTTGCCAGCTGATGCAGCGGCTTCCATCTCACCAGCTTGTTTTGACCACCAAAATTCACGATCAGAGCGAAGACTTGCTTTCAGGTGTTGCGTAATAGACCGGCTGTGTTCGTTGTACTCTGCGCCAGCAGGCACCGCCCGTCGACGATCCAGCAATTCTCAGAATCTTCCGGAGATCCAGCATTTGGGAGTGGAACGAGTGAGGCCACAGCTGGACAAACCGGCCGACAACAAGGCTTGTTGCAGACTTGACCAGTGTTGATCAACATCCAGAATGTGAGAGAGAGAGAGCTTTTCGCGAAGCTTTTGTTGGTATTCTTTCTTCACCATTGGGTCCTCCAACTTGTAGCTGTTCAGTCGGATGTGTTTTGACCTAGGCGAACCATCAAAACGCATGCAAACGGTCGCACACTCCAGCGCATGATCGGTATCGACGCATGTTGACCAAAATGATCGGCAGTCGCGTACGCTGCCGCGCCACCTGCGACTTATAGCTATGTGGTCAATCTGTGACCAGCGCTGGGTTGATGATGGGGGGCGCCAAGTGGCGTACTGGCGTCCAGGATGACGAAAGCTGGTGCTGGAGAGGAATAGTTGATGATCAGCACACAGACTAAGCAGTCTCTGTCCATTGTCTGAGCGAACATCATCATATCCATGCGGTCCTCTGAGGTGGCGCTCACATGGCAGCAGACGACCGACACGCTCGTTGAAGTCACCTGCCAAAACAATGATGTCTGTTTTAGGAGCCCTTAGGAGCAGTGCATGAAGGTTCTGGTAGAACTGGTCTTTGACGATGTCTGAGCTACAGTCAGGGGGCGCGTAGGCAGAGCTCACAAAGAGAGCACGCTTTTCGACTCGACGTCTGCTGACTTTACAAGAGCCATGGATCCTCATCGCACAAAGGCGGCTATTGATCGGAATCCATTCAATCAAAGCAGTCTCGGCTCTAGCACTGAGGGCGATTCCAACACTAGGTTGCCCAAATGCGGCAGACTCGGCGTCACCAGAGAGGCGGAGATGGAACCGGGTGCGTGGGTGGAGCGGTGACACCAGCTGGTAGACCGAGTTAGAGTCCTGGAGTCGTGTTTCAGTCAGGCAGCAGATATCAATTCCAAGGGTCTCTAGCGTGCGTGCAACTCCAGCTTGCTGATCGATCTGCAGTAATGTGCGTACGTTAACAGTTGCAATTTTGAACAGCGTTCCAGGTTGCAGGAGCGAAGATAGGCGACTTTGGGACCGGCAACTCTCTATTGAGTACTATGTGGTTGAGTTGGCAGATGTCACGGGAACAGGTTCATCAGTGTAGTTGGGATGGATCGTTGTAGAGGAATCAGGTAAAAATGGGTGTGAATGGTACACGGGAAGGGCAGATAAAATGGTGGCGTGTGCTTGTGCAGTTAGCATAGTGACATGAGTGAATAGCATGGTAGCAGCAAGACAGCGGGTGAATGGTTGGATTGTAAGTCCATGGTTCGTCAGTGGGCGAGATACTACCCGGTTGCCCAGGCCGAAATAGAGGGTTGTCTTAGGGGGCCCCACCCCGAGCCTTTGATCAAGGATCTAACCTGCAAGGCAGCAGGGCGATATGAGGGTGTCGCAATCCGTTGGGAGCCGGTGACCAAACAAATGGTTCATACGCCTTTAGGACCGCATAGAACCAGGGCCCAACGCACCCTTGAATTACAATGCCACTCAGAGACAGGCAAGGGGGCAGTGACTTCATTTAATGGCGAGTCACATCCGCTACATCACAGTGTTGTTAAACGGATATATGTGGCTTTTTATAGGGAGAACGCTTGCCAGGCGAAAACCCACCACGTCCTGGAACACTGCCGCCGAACCATTCGCTGGAACGGGATAATCCCGAACCACCCAGCTGGCACCACGGGGAGGTTGTTCGGCAAGCCAGCCGCATAGTTCAAGTTCAAGATCACGCAGGCCTCACTTATCTTGTCGAATTCCTGAGTAGATTACTTCGAAATAGTAGTGCCAGAGTTACGTCCGTGACAACAACATGCACATCTGATGTCGCCGTCGTCACGACTGCGTGGTTCATTGGCCTACTTTTAACTTCGTAAGTAGCAAGTAATACCTATATTGGCGAACTACCCTCAGGGAAACTGAAAAAGGGGAGATGAAAGATGAGGATTACCAACACGTCATCAGCAACAAGAATGAGCAAGAGTAGAAAGCTGGTGGTTGGAGGGGAAGCTGTGGTTAGGAGGGGAGCTAACTACCCCAGTAAACACCACAACATTTTCCAAGAGTTTTCTAATTTGCGTAGTCGGATGAGTCACTAAGAGCAGCAAGACGAGTACCTAACCTAACTGTACTTTTCCGCATAAATGACGAGTTTGCAATAAATAAAATAATACAACACCTCATAGCGAAAAAGACTGGAGGTTAGAGCAACTTAGTGATTGGCACCATCATGTTGAAAAATATTAGACAGTATCCCGTAGGTGACGTCAGAACCTGTCATTGGGGACAAATTATGAATCGAATAGTCCGACTTAATCTACCAAAATATATCTGAACAGCACATAATTACGATGAACAAGTTTTCATAACTGCACGAATTAACCAAGACTAGGAAATGGCAGCAGAACACAGAGTAAACCAGAATTGGAGCGGGTAAGTAGAGAGGTAAGTAAAATTAATGATACAGGGAAGTTACCGGCTAAACACGCCAAGTCAAGATCAGATTTTTATCAACGGATGGGCGCATTAACAGCGTTTTACATTAACAAACTGCATCTGGGCTAAAATGACACCATAAAATATGCTAAGTTTAAGAATTGGCATGAGGTATATTGTTGCCACTCATGTAAGTGGCCAACGTTCCAGAGCACCGATCGCAAATCACTAAACATTCTCATTGATATTTACATCCGGGTGACGGGTCAAAGTTTTACTGAAATATTTCTTCACAACCACTTTAAACAGTCCCAGAATTTGTATCCCAAAACAACAAACCGTGAATCGTGCGTAATATCTGCGCCTTTATATTCGAACTATAGATAGATTAGGATGAGTGCAAGGACCTTGAAAATAGATGAACAAAATGCGTTGTCAAAATATGCTTGCAAAACCGGCATGTCTATAGCAGATAACGTAAAAGTGATGTTCACCGAAAAGTTAATGGCGTGTGCCATGTCGGATAAGGTCTACAAACAACGTGGCAACCGAGTCCGAGTTTTGGGGTCGGAAACACTGTCCGGTACGGGAAGGCCTTATAAGAGAAGGCAAATGGCAGATCCTGGGGGTAGCTAAACAACAACCGACCTGATCTGATGATGCCAGGTTAGCTTTGTGTGAACGAAAGGATCGATTGATCTGACCAATTCTACCTAATTCAAAATACAACACTATGTTCGCTATGCAACAAGGTCATGAATATCAATGAATCAGTGACTGTGACGTAATCGCTAGGTTACCAGGCTGAGCAGAGCAAATTCAAAGCGTGCTTGGATCAATTTACAATTAGAACTGGGGTTGTGTCTTAGGATATAGACAACCGTTGTCCCAGCGGTAACGGTGGTAGTGTCGAGGGTGCGTCACTCGAAGTAGATTGCTATGCGCATAACTCGCTGACCGACGACCGGCCTTCTGATAGAATTTGCTTATTGAGTTTTCGAAAACAGTGAAGAATTATAAGGAGTTAATTATCTGACTGTAGTTCGCAATACACATGTTGTGCGAGTGACCCAGTGGGAGCCCCTGAGATAGTCCCATAGACAAACTGACGGAGTTACGATGGAGGATAATGCGTCTATTCTCGCTTGCTGCATAATAATGCATCAGTTTACATGTACCAATGGTGTAGGCTACGCAGACTCAGTGGTAGTGTTCTCGTTAATACACGTTGAATTCAATGCCGATGCAGGTTGTTGTACAACCTGAATGGTCCTAAGGAGTTTGATGCGAACTTTGTATCTATTTCGTCCCATGATTTCTCCTGATGGATACGCTGCCGACGTTTGCTCAGTTATATTCGATATAGGACCACTAAAAGCGTTAAGTAGTACGGTTATGTCTGACAGGTAAAGTGAGCTGGTCGGATAGAATCCGTTGCAATTTTGATTGATAAACTGGTGTTCAAACAGATTTGAAATTGTTGGCTTTTAGCTTAGCAAGAAGAGTCGCAGGTTGTTCCAACAATTTGATAACGGAAAACTAAGAAATCTTGCAGTGTTGAGACTGGTCTTCGGGAAGAGTGAATTGCTGATCTTTTCAGTCGTCAGCTGAAAAGATAACTAAAGGGGATGTTCCAAATAACAATGCAATACAGACACAGACCAATGAAATATTGACATTAGCGGTGAAATCCATAGTGAGGCTTTTTGGTAAAACAGTTTTCAAGCCAACAGAATTGCAAGCCTGCTCGCATTCTTCGACAAATACAGTAGCATTTAGTTAAATTACCAATCTCAAATCCTGTTGCTCTGTATGCTTTTATCCTGATGTATTGAGTCGGGTGCATTTTGTGTTAAGAGAAGCAAGATGACAGTCTCACTTTGACTGTCTACGAACTCCGCGGAGAGTGCACCACTTAGGTGAGAGAGAAGCCGCAAGTAAAGCGACTGACCAGCACGCGACTAAATGTCAAAGTGTAGGTCCGGAATGTTACCAGCTTTCCGCGCAGTTGAGCCATGACCGGTTCACAGTTAAGCGGATATAGAAAAGAACAGCATCCGCAACACTTGTCCGGCTATCCAATCGGTAATTTAACTAGAGAAACTGCTAGCAGGCCTGTGCCTACGTTTGGGAGAGGGAGGAACTATGCACATCTCTAGAGGAAAGCCATGTATGCCAGCATGGTGTAGAACAAATGCAAAAGTTTCCCACACGATTATGTGCCCCCTCCAAACCTAGGCAAAGGCATGCTAGCAGTTTCTCTCTCCAACATCAATTACCGATTGGATAGCCGGACAAGCATTACGGACGCTGTCCATTCCTATATGAGCTTAAGTGCGTATTGACCATGGTTCAAATGCGCGGAAAGATGTTAACATTCCGGACGTACTGCAATACTTCATACGTCATTACGATTGGTGATCGATGTACCAAGTGAAGCCAAATACCGTAATCGGTTACTCGCGGCAACTCCCTAACCCATTATACACCGAGTGTAGTGTCATCCTCCACCGTAACAATAAGTTCGATTTGGTTTACAGCATGCCACTACAGACGACCATCGATGTTCCATCAACTGTAGAGCGCTGAAGCACCCGCAGTGGGCGTAGACGCACTCGAACCCTGCTGCATGTTCCACGTGAAACGAATTCACCGCGGATCCGTAGTATCACTCTGAGTAGTAGTCACATCCATCGACTTCAGCCATCCGCAGTACGCATCAGAAGCAACGGCAACCGACTTTGTCATACGGGTGGAACTTGTGCGCGAATTGGAATGGCACTTTAATACCCACTCCTACTTTCCTTCTCACTGCTTGTTCCATCCCAAGTGTGCACTCACATAACACCTAAATGTGTGCCTTTGCTTGACCACTCACGAACACTCAAACGGTCGAACAACACCTTTCGCAGAGTGTGAAGTGCAATAGGGATCAACAGAACCAGCAAAGACCGGTGACACCTACGTGACGTTGGAGGAAAACGTGGAGGTCATCATGGCAGCTGTCAAGTGGTGATGTTCCTCGTACACGAATAAACACGCGCAAGTGTTGACGGCGCACAGTGAGCTGGTGGTGATGAAGCCCCCTTCAAGGAGGAGAGCATCAAGCTGGTTTCGCCTATACCCGTGGGTTCAACGTCTCACTCGTTCTCTCTTCCTCCTTCCCACCCACTTGAGTTCCTGTTTGTTGTTCACACGCTTACGCACATACGCAAAGTGGTTGGAAAACAGACAACTTCATGGATTAGCGAAGCCCACCAGTCTTCAAGGGCCGATGGAGGATGTTCGCCGCGAATCTCCTCAGCCAAACACCAAAGCTGACACTACTGTTTAATTGGACTGATCGGATCACTAGGTTGAACGAATATTCAGAGGGTATTCGGACATAAAAGGAGATATCCCAGCGGCTTGATAATGGCGTTGCGCTGTGTTGCAAAGTGCGTGACGAACTGCGGTATACTATCCAACTGCGATTAGCCCATCTAAGTTATTTTACACTTGTCCGATGCCAACCGTTCATCTCTGAAGCTAGCACCAGATTTAGAACATGCATGAGCATGTGCGCGGCACACTTTCGCTAATCGCGTTGTGGACTCAAAGTCAAGGCGCACCTCTCTGAAACAGTCTTCATTCACAAATCATATCACAAAGGAATGTGACCCACTTTGGATCCATTTAGTAGATACTATTGTAACGTACGCAATTGAGTCGTGGTCGGTTCGCTTTTAAGCACATATAGGGAAGACCAGTGTCAGTAGCGCTTGTCCTTCTATCCAGTAGGCAAATTATGTTCTATGATAAACTTCTAGCATTCCTTCGCCAGAGTTTGGGGAGCACACAATCGTGTACGAAGCCATGGATTTTGTCCTACCCCTTGCTGGCATACATGGCTTTCATCCAGAGATGTGCACTGTGAGACCACATGAGCCCGTGGAAGAATCGACAGCTCCGGTCCTGCGCGGTAAGCAAAGCTTATTTGACAGTGAATGCGCACACAACCGAGTAATGGAATCCACTGGATGCGTTGGTGGGTTTGCATAACATGCATGCGTGCAACTGCTACCCCAACTTCGACGGCCAGCAGCGGTCCATGCATGATGGGCAGACAGACGGAGGATAAATAAATGCTGGGCTGTTTCCCACAAAATTTTACGGTAGGCTGACATAAACGGTGTCATTCTTGGTCGATGTCTCAGAGATGGAAAACGAGCTTACACTACCGTCGTGGGGTTACCACAATCCGAATCCCGTCACGTGCCTGATGATCAGCCTGTTCTTATTATTCCTCTGTATGGCGAGTGTGGGTTAAACGTAGCAGCGACGTCACGGAAGTATAACCCTCTCTACCCTGGGTGCGGCCCGTCAACGGCTGTTACTTTCGGGATTTGATGAAAATTTTCACAATAGTGGTAGTGTGTGCAACGCCAAAGTTCCGGAGGGTCCCACATCGGTACGGACGATTTAGCATCACGCACTGTTGTACAACAATTATCTGAAGCGCACGAGCTCAGCATACGTTGAATCACGCAACATTGCAACACAACGCGATACGCTGTTCAGAGGAGTTTAAAAGTAACAAACTTTCAGTGGTTTCGGGCACTTCAGGTTCGGGTATTGATCCCAAACGATCAAGGTAAACGAAACGCAGTTTGCCATTGGTTTTTTGGATCACCTTAGCATTCGCTCCATCCTCTGCACTGCTAATTCGGTTTTCCATTTTTATGGAACAGATAAACGGCATTTCTGGATTAGATCTAATCCCTGCCTATGCACAGCGTCACGTATTCGGTATGGCGTGAAGCTCATGGCTTGGGTTGGAGTAACTGGTCATAAAATAGTTGGACCATTCTCCTTTTCCAGGGGTGTGACCGGTAAGTTATTTTACATTAATTAACTCTTACCTTTCGCAACATTTTCGTACGGTACCGCTTTTGTCGTAATACCACTTCTGTGTTATTCGAAAAGCATGCGCAAATAACTTCATCCATATTCATAATTTAGATGGAAGCAATGCAATTTGATCATTTGAACCAATTAGTTTATTTAGTAAACTGAGAGTCGCAGTAAAAATACCTTGACTCTAGAATGCACGCAGTTCGTATTGCCTCATCATTGCCTTTAACAATAACCAGCAAAAATATTTATTCAATGTTGCGACCAAACGTGCACGCAAACAAACAAACAGACCAACACACGATAAGCGAGTCAGAGTTATCACCCCTATCCACAGGGCAACATACTCCTGACCGATAATTGTTTATGAACACTAAGTAGCGGCTTAATCTGGTTAATTGCAATCGCTTCTGCTAAACGGAGGACGCGAGCATTGGTGTGACGTAATACGATTGTGAACGCCGAACTGACAACTCGGTGACATGTAGTCATTAGCTGCGGTCGATCGAAGAGGCCGGTGGCTTACACCTACAAGCAGTTTGACTCTGCCCAATTTCCCGCGTGATCGAAGGTTGAAGCCACTTCGATAGGTGCTCCTTCATTCGTGAACTCAATGTTCAACTGGTCCTGGCTTTTGTAAATGGAGTCGCAGTCACATATTCATTGGTAAATGCAATGCAATTTGGCCCCGATAGGCTGCGCTTCCTATACATAAGGAAGTGACAGTTTTTGGGGCCTTATTAATAAATTAATAAATAAGGGGTATATTCCTCGTCGGTGCGTGGCACAGTCCAACTGATTGGTCTGGTCATTATGTTCAACGGGATCGCATGGGATGGATAATGTTTCTTTGAGTCCTTTTTTTCAGAGCAGTACCCAAACTATTTTGCGGGGCTGGTTGATCGGTTGCATCTTTCAAATAGTTGGATTGGTTGATAATAATAATGAATGCAGCTAAATCTAAATGTTCTGCTAAAGTAATATGACCAACCGTAGAATCGTCTCCAGGGGAGCTGCTTTCATGCAGGTTAGTCCGTCGAAAGTTTTCACCCGCACTTCCATGACTGTTCAGACCATGTGCTGATGTAGCTTTAAAACAGGCTTGCCGTCACCAATTGCACTCGTCTTTATGGCTTATATATATATATATATATATATATATATGGCCTACCATGAATCGGTATTTTGAGGCAGACATTTTTATTAATCGTCAGAGAGTATGGCTTCTTGCCTTACATGGGTTCATCAGTTAGTTCGGAAGCTAAAATCCATCGCTTCAGGAGATCGACCCAGTCGTGGCCAACAGTGGAGTAAAGAAGAACATACAATTTCAGGAGGTAGAAAGATAATTACGGTAATGATGGTAAAGAAGAAACTGTTGCATTTAAATCCTGTTAAAAAAGGCAGACGGATTTCTCGATCAAATTGTGCGGTTGGATCGCTGTAAAAGGTGGTTGCTCGGATTATTGATATGCAAGGCAGTTCTGAAAAGAATCTTCAGGTTTATCCGACTATTGCCTGTGTTCGCAAAATACAGTAATTGCTATTGCGGAGCAATGGTAATTGTTAACTGCTTCTGGGTTGTTGCTCTCGGGAAAATGAAAGCAATATTTACTAGTACAAGAAGAAGGTAAAGGATAAAAATATAATAGAAAAACTGTTTATATCTCGAAGATGTAAGATACGGACTGAGGTTGCACTGGTCGGATTTTATAAACAGGGGTTGAAAACAGTTTCTGTTCAAGTTGTCACAAGAAAAGAGGTTCCGGAGCGATGCATCTCTGGCATCCGAGGTGTGTAGGAATTGATATTGACGGAAGTCATGAAGTACTTCAGAGATTTTTGTTGATACCTCAGGAGAGGAAAGGAAATTGGTTAGGAATAAGGAAAACAGTTCTTTCAAAAATAAATAGATGCTAAGATGGGCGCCGACTTAAGAGATTCGTCAAAATGTTTTGGCTATATCTATACGTTTTGTTTTGTAAGGCTCAGTATGGCACCTTCCTGTATTGTTGTATCACATGTCATAATGGTTTTCTGAGGCCAACAGTTACGGGGTGTCAAAATGTCGAATACAAGAGGATAGGATGGTGGCGATTGATATCATATCTTAGATATCTGCTAGACCGTTTTCGTATGCCATCTTCATGACATTTTGTCTCAGCAGCTCGGTGGCCTTTTCAACAGTTAACAAGGTGCGGATCCCCTTACAAAAGATTTCAGGTGATTTACAATCTCGCAGCCTGGACGGCAGCCTGTTCCATCAGTTTGCGTAAACGTTCATGCAAAAATTCGTACGTGCCTGATTTCTAGGCCTTTCGATTTTTAGCAAGGGGTGGCTGTCTCGAATACTATAGTTTGACACATCTTTGAATTTCAAGTCCAGGCTTGTGGCTTGAACTCGATTGTGTATGATATCGAATAAGAGACATACATTACGTTTCATCCGTCTGAGCCATACCGGATCTAGTTTTAAGGCCTTGCAGCGCTGTGCATAAGAGATCCGAGAGGGCATTCCTAGCAGACATTTAGTGAACGATCTCTGCAACTTCTTCAGTTTCTGGCGATTACCTTCACTTGTGTTACTGTAGATCAATGCAGAATAGTCTAACAGCTGTCGAGTTTTTATCTTCTACAGGGTGGGTGTGAAATCGTGCATTTTGTATGTTTTGAATAGTAGTCCAATGGTTCGACGAGCTTTGGCGACTACAATTGCTGTGTGCACCATCCAATTAAGTGGGCCAGAATAGTGAAGAACGGTTGCATGTTATTGGTTTTCCACATAGAACCAGGGTACCAGGTACGATTGTACAACGTAACAGTAGGGTACTTCAGTTCTCGGTTGAGAATGATATCTCCCATTTGGCGCACCATAACTCAAAGACTTTTAAATCAGATAGTATGGCGTTCGTGGCGTGGTTCGTGTAAGCAACATTAGAGGTGTAAGCGATTTTCACGTCATCAGTAAATACATATGTGACACCTTAGTGTATTACGTCGAATATATCGTTAATATAGTATAAAAAGAGTAATGGGTCGATTTTGTTCATTTATTCTAACCATCTGAGTTCGGTTTGAAATGTATGACTTGAACCACGATAACAATGGGGGCGCTGATTCCAACAGATGCGATGTTGTCTATAAGCTTATCATGAAGTACACAAACAAATGCTTTCTGCATGTCTAGGAAGATCACTAATGATGATTTCCCGCAGTCTAAGGAGAGAGTAAGATTGTTGAGAAATGCGAGATGACATATTACACATGAGGGCTGCTTCAGAAATCCATGTTGTGCGTTATCAAGCAAACCACTTGTTTGCAGGAAATCTACACTTTCCTCGCTATTATTCTCTCCATCATTCTGATAATAATGGAAGTGGGGATGATTGGCCGATGGTTTCTAACGTCAGGTGCGGGTCCAGACTTGTGACGTAGTATAACAGTGATTGTCTGCCAATGCACAGGTACCTTGCCGGCCTTCATTGAAAGAGAAAATAGATTGAAAAGAAGGAGAGGGATATTTGAATTTTCTAATTGGAGGGTTACGTTTGAACTACACGTTGTGTGATTGGATTGCGACGCGTAATCTCAATGTAATGGACTGTGGCTCACATTGAAGTGAACAGTCCATTACATTGAGATTGCGCGTCGCAATCCAATCACAAAACGTGTAGTCCAAACTTGACCCTCCAATTAGTCATTTACCGTTGTGCCAAGCGTTGCCCACCGTGACCCGGTAGCCAAAGAGGCAGAGGTTTCTGCTACTATTCCAATGGTCGAGGGATCGAGGCCTTCTGTCTCCACCTGATGAGATGAACTTACATCGAAACGCGTCGTGGTTGTGCAGTGATTTCGGGTGGGCAACACCCAATTTCCATCTGAGCCTTCTAGTTTATGTGCGGTTAAAGCAAGAGCATCAGAGCCTGTCTGTTTAGTTTGTTTCACGGCCCCCATTCGTTTTTCTATGTCACGGAGTGAAAATCCCTCTTTGGAGAGACTGTTGGAGGTGGCGATCGATAAGTCAAGCGAAGGGAAATAAGTGGTTTTGCGGAAAGATGAATAAAATTGCCAGTTCATAGCCTCGGTAATGGAGATAGGGTCATGTACGATGAAGCCATCGGGAAGCGTGATAAAAGCGATTTCATTCGTCGTACGGTTTCGATGGTTTAACAGATCAGCCAACTTTTGCTCTTTCTTATTACCCAAAAGTGCACGCGTTTCCTTCGCCACTTGCCTTGTTTGGCGAAGGGCGCAGTACTTGGCTAAGAGTTGTTGCTGTTGTAGAACCAGTGAAAAATCTTCTGTCCATCCGTACTTTTTGCGAAAGATTTCCATCTTTTTGGTGATTTTATGTAGCAGACTGTCTGCATATTTTTGATTTATGGGGCATTTAAGCTTAAGCGTTGAGATCAGTTCAAGAAATATTTTGATGTTCCTACACAACTACTTTGCAGCGAATTGAGGGTCAGAAGTTAAGAAAAAACGGTCCCATTTGGACGACTTATTGAAATAAGCAAATAACTCACAGACTGTGAAGGCTTGCTCACGGTACCATGTTACGGGTTTGTAAATGTTAACGAGGTTTGACGGCGGTGAGCTAAAGGGAAGCACGATCAGTTTATGGTCGCTGCCGGGAAACATACTTAGTACATTGGTGGGCTTTTCCGGTACACCTTGCCTGAAGAGGGGTTCAAGAATGTGGTCCTCTTGAGTTGGCGACTGTAAGTGCTGAATCCAGTCGTGGGTATGAAAGGAGGTGTCAAACCTACTGTAATTTGTAGATGAGGTAGATATGCACCAAGAATTATTCGGCATGTTGAAATCGCAAACTATGAGTTTGTAGTCTGCAGGATGCTCAGAAGCGTAGTGAAATATATTTAGTAATTTGTCTACAGTGGCTGTATCAGAGTTTGGTGGGTTGTAGGCTCAACTGATAAAATGTAGAGTTGATTTCTAAGAGCAGGGACAAAGACCGAGTCTTTCTGACTGCTCAGATAGGGGTCTATAAGTGGACAAACATAGATGTCATTGCTGGTGTATCTAAGGCATCCACCGCTATGATTTGCGGATCGGAAGCTATCATAGCTGTTGTGCACTGCCATACTGTAGGCAGCAGACGACGTGTTTTCATTTAACCATATCGCAGTGACCAAGAAAACGTGCGATGGGAAAATGAGTTGATCATTCAAAGGGTTTGAATTTTATTCAAGAGTGATTCGGGCATTTGGAAGTATAACCTCAATATTGTGCTTATTGCGTGTTATGTTTGCAACCTCCCTGAATATCGAGGACAGGCAGGAGGGTGGGCTGACCACGGGGTCGTTGCAAGGTAGAGCGCAGCTTGGAGGCTTAGGACTAAACCTAGTGATCTATGGGCTCTACTCAGCTAGTTTAATGGAAGCGAACATGGTGGCAGCTGAGGGACTACCGCTGACAGGAAAAGACAGGTGTTATGGGTAGTGGATGAGAGTGCGCTCAAAAAGCTGACGTCGCGTGGTTCCAATTTTTCCTCAACCTGCGTGAGATCCGTTGTTCAGTCGGATAATGTGTTGTCGATTGTGACATGCTGCAAAACCTGATTGTGTGGTCGGAACTGGTTGTCGTGGAGCCAGATGACCAGATTTTTCCGCTTCTCATTCGGGATTAAGTGGCCCAGCATGCTGCCGATACAAAAACATGTCGAAAGCATGAGATGCGGGAGCACGACTTGCCGTTTTTTCATCTGACCCACCCACTCGCGCAAGCACAACCAAAGACCAGCCCAACCGCGTGGCCGTCAATCACCCCGCTGACCCTGCTAGCACAGTAATGGCGGATTGCTCACGTGATATGATTTGTTGATGGACACGTAAGCATTCGATGAGGCATTTGGACAAAAGGATACTGTTGAGAGGTGAACCAATGCGTTTCCCCATTCTGCGTACTCGCTGTCTCTTGCTTCTCAAGTACACGCAGCAGTTAGGTAGATGTTCTACAAGAAACGTTTTCGTAAGAACCTGGTAGACATTCATGAGCATTTAGCAGTAGACAAACTGATTGCTTGTCTGATGCATGTATAATCATTTGTACTGCTGCGTCGTTTAACATTTCGCTTTTAACTGATGACGGGCTATTTCGTCGCATTCATGGGTAAATATCGTCTCGCGTAACATGAGCTTGTGCTCAACATTGTATAATGAACCGAATTTCATTCCTCCTTATTTACTATGAACCTAAATTTTGTTGTATACAGTAGAACTCGTCCTCTCAGCCGTCGAGGAAGTGAAGGACGGCACGGGGATTGCGCGAATTCTCGCACTGGTGTTCACATGGCAACGGAGTTGCAGCAGTTGTTGATGATACAGAATCCGCTGCCCGCCAAACTGTAAGCCGCATTTGACCCGAACGTATGGTGTTTCATTTACAAAAATAAACTTGTCCCATCTACACTGACGAGATGGTCGGAGCCTACCAGTTGACACGTGTAAGCGACTAGATATTGTGTGCGTGAACCAGTTCGCATGAAATTAGACCAGTAT